>NW_019167960.1:2794233-2853248 GCF_002303985.1 Durio zibethinus | reverse complement strand
GTTTATTGAAATACTTGATCCCCAATTCATAGAGAAAAGGAAAGATCACATAAAAATAAAATCTTATAAATTTTGTCAAAATTCAATGGGATTCGGGTTTTTCAAATTGAGGTAGGATTTCATCCCTATAAAAAGATCCCAAATCTATAATCAAAGACACACAAGCAATAAGCAATCAATATAGCCAGCAAACTCAAGTAGCTAAAGCAAAATTTTTACGGGTTTGGTTCTGGGTTCTTGGGACTCAAAATATTTTTTGATGTTGGCCTTTTTTGGTTCAATTTTTTAAGAATTGGGGTTATGTTGAAGTTGTTGTGTTTACGGGATTTTAGGTAATTCTTAAAGTTTGTCTTTTTTTTTTTTTTTGAAAGCCTTGACCCGAAGCAGATCTGTGCATCAACCTGCTTTGGATCTGGCCCAACTAGTAAATTTTCATTTTTCTTTTTCTTTTTGATTTTTATTTTATTTTTTGTTTTTACTATTTTATTATTTATTATTATTATTGAGTTAAAAGTGATGAAGAAGAGAAAAAAAATTGGTAGGATTTTTATAGTTTATTTATTTGCATGATTTATTTTATGATAATTATATGGATGATTTTTATGATATTTAATTGCATGAATTTATTATGATATTTGTCATGAATGATTATAATATATATTTGCATGATATTTTATGTTGACTTAATTTATTTGTATGATTTATTACATAATATTGCATGGGTTTTTATTACAATGATTTGCTTGCATAATATTTTTGCATGATTTTTGTTTTATATTTATTGCATGATATTCTTGCATGATTTTGGTATGATTTTTACTATAATATTTAGGCATGATTTTTATTAAGATATTTACATGATTTATTTACATATTTTGATTGTGATATTATTACATGATTTTTTTTAAAAGAATTTTGTATGGCGTTATTTTGTAAATAAATGAAAGGAATTGAAATTTAATTTTAATAAAATATTAATATCCAATAACATAATCTCTTCAAGTGAATAACAAGTTTATCTTAAATATTCTTAAAATGAAGAAAATTTTTTTTATTGAAAGTCTAAAACCATTTTTTCAATATTTATATATCAAAATTCATAAAAAAAGTAATTTTTGATTAAGTCTTAAACAAGATAACACGTAATTAATTTGATACAAATTTGTGGAAAAGAAAAAACATAAAAGAAATAAATAATAAATATTTACAGTTGCTGATTCAATTCAATGAATTAGACTTACTGAATAAAAAATAGAAATTTATTAATTTTTTTTTTCATAAACAAAAAACAAGGAATAGAACACTTCAATAACCACTAAATATAATGCAAAAACAAATAACTGCGTAAAAAATACCAAAGTCCAACAAAAACTCAAAACAGGTTCTGAAAATTATTACCAAACATACCATTAATTTAATATTCAAAGAAGCAATGAATTCAATTTTAGTATCTTCACTTGGAGGAGGTAGTGGGTCAAGATCTGAGACCTCGGCAAGAGCTGATTTTAAAACAAAACTTCTTTTCTTTTGAGGATGCCAGTTAACTTTAACAAGAAAAGGAAATCCTTTTTGTAGATTGAGAGAGAATGTCGAATACCATAGGGGATATACGTGGAGTTTACCCTAAAATTAAAACATGTAAAATTAAAAAATAGAAAGACCATTTAGTCAAGACATTTTAGGATGACTTAAAATTATTTGATATCATATTTTAGATGGTTGTTGTAGGAGCGTTAAAACTTTCTTCATACGAAATTAAATTTTCGAACTTAATCATTTGATTAGTAGATCAAAATCTATTATTTTTAGGCATTTTTAATCAATTTTAAAATTTCTTTAAAAAAAAATAAATTTACTTAAGTGTTTAATCACACCTAATTAAAAATAATGATGATTACATACTTTGAGTCTAATGGACGAGTTCTCAGACTTATACATTAGAAGACATTATAAATTTAACAAAAAAATTATTAAAACCGGTAAACATCTTTCATATGGTCTCAGTCTCACCCCTCCTTTTCTGACCTTCATTATCAAGGAGGAAGAACCTGAATTTGCCTTGGCTTCCAGTGCTTCCCTATAGAGTATAGTATAAGGATGTTGATCCTCGATCATGCCAATGACTCGGTCTCTCGTGGAACAATTTAAAGACGTTTACTTCGGGAGTCTAAGACTCGGTCTTTTGTGGAACAGTTTAAAGACGTGTATTTCGGGAGTCTAAGTCTCTTTTCTATCTTTATTTGAAGTGGTGTATCTTTCAAACAGGATAGGCACATGCAAAGGATCAGATTAACATTTTCAGTACAGTTCTACTTTTGCCCAGTCTTTACTTCAAATGGGTTATTTCTATTTTCTCATCCTTCGTTGCAAATCTTTCTGCGAAATTTCTCATCTTTTATAGTTTCTGTCTGCAAGACTCATTCCCTAGTAACTATAAGTCCAGAATGCATTTTCGCTGCGTGCATCCAAATGAGGTTGAATTTTCTACAGAGATACGAAAATCTCAGTCCTCTGGCAATGGCTGTGGTATATTTTCGAAAAGGTGGCGAAGGAAAGCATTTTAGTTTAAAAAAGAAGGGATGGCAAGGGGTCTGATGGAGAATAAACATACCTACACAAAATAAAAATTATCGAATTTAATTACCTAATTTTTTTATCTAATTTTAACAATTAGATATCTAAAAAGAAATAAATAGATTAGATAATATCAAATAACAACCGTAATTATGGAAAATCTATCTTTAAGACCTGAGACCTTCATTAAGTTGATTTATGTCATAGAATATAACAACCAGTAATTTTGAACAAAATAAATTCAAGCATGGGAAACAGAAAGAGCAAGACAGTTGCTGGTTTCTAATTATTTCCCATGGAACCAGCTATCTCTCTTTGAGGCACATTCTTGTGTTGTGTCACAATGAATTACAAATGAAATTAGTTATAAACAAGCAGCTTTAATTAAACATGACAAGTTTCTTTCTTGCCTTCAATATGCATTTCATGGTTCACAAGTTGTGATAAAGTAATTATTCGGAGAGGAATCCCCAAGGATTTTTGGGAAGAAACAAACTTTTTGGACACTTCTTCCATCATTGGTCGGGACTTTGGTAGCGGATTTAAGCATGCCAATGCCAGTGTAGCGGCCTGAACAATATTCTGTGCAACCAGTTGGCTTGTTGGGGGTGGTAGACGTTTGTCTAACACATCAATTAGCTTGGTATTTTGCAAAGAAGATGGTGATGACAAGAGATCTCCAGGATGCTTTCCCATTAATGTTTCCAACGCCAAAATTCCAAAGCTATACACATCACATTTTTCGGTCACAACCATTGTGTAGGCAACTTCTGCATACACAAATTATATGCATGAAAAATTATAAAATAACAGAAAATAATAAAAAATTAATTCACAATAATGTTTTACTTATTATTTACAATTAATTACGATTGAATATTTAATACTATAGTCCAAAAAATTTTCATCCCTTTAATCTTAGATGCTTCATATACTTTTTGAAGATGTGCTTACAAATTAATTTTTCTTAATTATATGGCTAGAAAATTAGAGCTAGATTATATAATTTTTTAATAATTAATTAATGGTTTGTTTTAATTGATGATTAAATATTTAACCTATCCAATTTTCTAGTGATGTAACTAATCAAGCAATAATTACTTCTTTTTATGATGTTACATATATCACGGTCATAATCAAATAAATCTGTTTGATTATATTATTGGTAAAAGAGTTTGAGAATTTCTTTGTTAAATTGCCTTATGGTTTTTATATTTAAAATTGCATTTTAGAAGTAAAATTTATTATATATTAATGTTGTTCATGAAAATATATAGTTATTAGATGTTTATTAAATGAGGATTAATAATCATGATCCACAAACTTAACATACTACTTATTAATGTAAGCATAACAATTAATTACTCTTAATTATTTGTTCAACTGTAAATTTATTTTGAAGCCAATAAAGTAGTATAAAATGAAAAAAAAAATACCTGGGGCTATATAGCCATATGTACCAGCAAGAACAGTCAGATTGGATGAATCAAGATGTAGCATTCTAGCGGTTCCAAAATCAGCCACAAAGGCCTCCAAGCTTGAGTTTAGCAGAATATTGTTACTTGAAATGTCTCGATGAACAATTGGAGGGGTGCAATCATGATGCAAGTAAGACAAGGCATGAGCAACGGATTTGATGATCTCAACTCTTTTTATCCAATTCAACTCTACAGCTTCATCATCATTACTTAGGACCCAGAACAAGCTTCCTCTTTCCATGTATTCATATATCAGAAACATGCACCGCCGGTGTAGACAATATCCATGAAGCTTCACAATATTTCGATGTCGAATTTCAGACAAAATTTTCACCTCATTCCTGAAACTCTTGTCGAAACCCGGATCCTCAGCTTCAAGGCGATGAAGTTTTTTTAAAGCAACTATTTTACCACAAGGTAGTTGTGCTTTGTAAACACTTCCATAACCCCCAGTTCCAATGCAGTATCGAATATCAAAATCTTCTGTTGCTGCAATAATGTCTTCATATGCTATCTTCCCATCGTAGTTCCATATTGAGCAGCACAAATCCCCATTTTTTGTTGTTAGTGGGCCAACTTGGTTTTTCTTAGCCTTAAACCGAGACAATAACAGACACCCCAGAATAAGAAAAACAGAGGATATGACAATGGGGAGGGCTATTTTCATGTAGTAAGGAGTTCGACCGCTCTTGGTCTGTGGGGGACAGGCGTAGTGTGATAAATCCTTATTGCCATCAAACGCCTTGTCATTTATAAAGTAACAATCGCCATCACCTTTATAAGTAATCAAGGAATTGTTTGTCAACTTAGCAATATACAAAGGAACAATACCCGAGAGGTTATTGTAACTGACATCCAGTGTTGACAAATTTTTGCAATTACCAAGTTGAACCGGTATGGATCCACTCAATTTGTTTTGGGAGAGGTACAAGACCTTGAGTGCTTCTAAATTCCCAATTTCTTTTGGTATAGGACCTTCTAAAAGATTTGAATCAAGGTACAATGCTTTCAGTTTTGATAAATTACAAATAGAAGAAGGGATTGAACCACTCAATTTGTTTTGGGAGAGGTGCAAGACCCTGAGTGCTTCTAAATTACCAATTTCTTTTGGTACAGGACCTTCCAGAAGATTTGAACCAAGGGACATCGCCTGCAATTTTGATAAATTACCAATAGAAGAAGGGATTGGGCCAGTAAGGTTGTTAGCTCCAAAATATAAATATTTGAGGTTGTTAAGCTTTCCTATTTCTGAAGGAATGGAACCATTGATTTCATTTTCTAAAAGGTAAACTATTTCCAATTTTGTTAAACGACATAAAGCTAGAGGAATAAGACCAGTAAATCTATTATCATAGATGCTTAAAACTCTGAGGTTCTTCAAATTTTCAACATTTGGAGGTATGGAGCCTTCAAGTTGGTTACTATGAAGGTACAAAGTTGCCAAATTGGTTAATTGATACAGAGTAAAAGGTATTAAACCAACAAGCATGTTGCCCGAGAAATCCAAATCAATCAAATTTGTCAGATATCCAATTTCTGATGGAATAGATCCATCAATATTGTTGACCCTGAGAAGCAGAGATTTGAGATTGGTTAATTGACCCAAATCAAAAGGGATTACACCAGCAAACTGATTCCAACTCAAATTTAAACTAACCAGGTTTTTCAAATTCCCTAGTTGTGGAGGGATGGAACCATTAATGTTATCATTATAAGAAATGTCAAGAAACTCTAATTGGGTTAGGTTTCCTAGGGAAGAAGGTAACTCACCAGATAACCCACAATAGGACAAGTTAAGGTACTTCAGTGCGGATAGACCACCTATCTGAGGCGGGATATTTCCACCAAGTTTCCGATCGCTAAGATTAAGAAGGACAAGATTTGGAAATGAAGAGAAATTCAATTTTCCAAATCTATCACCAACCTGAATCACGTTAGCAGATGGGTTAATTTCGGTGATGCTTCCTGCATTGTTGCATGAAATACCGTGCCAGTTGCAACGTTGAGAAATATTGTTGCTATAGCTACTCCACCAGCCACTCTCTAGCAAAGCCACAGCTTCTGATTCGAGTGAAGATACTGCTGCTAACAGGGTTGTAGCAAAGGAAAGAAGGATGGCACTCCACAACACCCCTAGAAAAATGGAATTGGTTAAGGATGAGGCCATGTCTATTTAGCTTGAATATCTGGTAAAGGTTCAGTTGTAGCATGTTATGATTTCCAGAGACTAATGAATTTATATGAAGATGGAGTAGTCGAGGTCTTCTTCTACTTTTTGTTAGTCAATTGTTGTCATTGATTGTTCAGTAGATGTCATGGAATTATAAATACGAATAATGCATTTTCCCAGCAATAGGGTGCATAGACTTGCAATACCGTGTTTAGATGACTTGAAGAAGACAAGTATCTTTCCCCGTTGCTAGCTAATCTTTAAAGTATCTTTACCAATCTAAAAGACTCAATCCTCTCTTTGATTTTAATACTTCAACAGTTCTTTGTTTTCTATTGTTTTCAGCCATAAATTAAAGTTTATATATATAATTAAGATGCAATTTATATTAAAAATGATTTTTTATAAAAATTATACTAAATTAAATCTTGAATCAATCGAATCAAATGCAAGTTACACATATTTTTCAAGTTGAGATTGAATGTCAAAAATAATAACAACATATCAAGATAGAGTATATTCAAGTAAAACAATTAAAATATCAAATCAGATTCAGCGTGAGAAAATGCATCCATCTCATCCCATTGCTATTCCTAATTTTTAAGGCATGCTACTCTTTTATTTCTTTCATTCATTCTTTTTTTTTTTTTCTCCTTACCAAGGAAGCAAAAACATGTACCTGTAACAGCCACATTTTTCATATGTTTTCCATTGAACAGGAGTACATGTTCATTGACTAGTATTCATTTCAAATGGAAAAGAAAACACGTTGGATCAAATTGGAGAATTTCCGTCTTCCATAGCAGCCAAGTAAACAAGATCATTTCACACATTGTAGCATTGTGTTCAGACGAGTGCAAGAAACAGCCACATTTTTCATGTTTTCTATCTCTAAAAGCTAACAGTAAATTAGAAAAGGATCCAATGTGGACTAGCTTTTGCTTGGATGTTAACTTAAAGTCTCCTTTTCTAACTGATTAATAATATTATTGCAAAGAAAGTTCAAAGAAAGGACAATATGTACTTGCGCTTTCTTCTCCACCATACAATTTCTTCAATTTGCATGTATTTTTTTATAGCTGGAATGTTACCAATTTCATTCTATGTACAATAAGCTGTTGGTAAATTCCACAGATAAAATGTTATGTAAAAACCGAAAATTTTATCTTTCAAAATGTTTTAGACATTGTTTCTATTAATTGTCCTCTTTTTTGGATAATTGAAAATTGTATTAAAATTTAAAAAAACAAAAAAGTGGATTTTATTCTGCTACATGAAAACATTAAGAGTTCAAGTCTTACCCAAACTAAACAAAATAAAAGAATAATAATAAAAATTAGCCAATTTTCAGAGTCAAAGTCTTTTCTATCTTTCATTGAAGTGTTTTATCTTTCAAATGAGACAAGCCCATGCAAAGGATCATAGTAAATGTGATGACTTCTAAGCTTTGAAATGTTCTATATTCTACGAATAAGTGATAATACAAACTCCTTCTCAGTAATAGCAAATCTTACGTGTCTTTCACGTCCATTGACTTGCAATGGAAAATAGAATCCATTGAACCAAATTGGAGAATTTTTTCGTTGATGGTATAGACAAAGAACAATATTTATTTAATTTTTCTCTTAAAAAAAATTATTTTTCCTGTATTTTGGTGCATGTTCTTCTGCGCTTCCTAACCTTTTATTTTTCCTACTTCTAGACTTTAGAAAGAAAGAAAACTGATTACTAAAGGTCTCGCCTTTCATGTTTTCTATACATTAATTGCAAAGAAAATTCTAAGATTTCTACCTTATCCAATTCTCTGCTTTGAATCTCACTTCCTCTCCATAGGTAGAAAATTTTATGATGGGAATTCAACCTAAAATTAACTAATAATAAGAGGATGGATAATTTATTTTAACAATTCTCTATTATACCTTAGCTTTAATTGATTTAAAATTAATTATTATAATCATGGAAAAAAGTTTTTTGATAATACCATTTAAACCATCTTGATAGAAATGCTTATGGTCTTGGTATAATATAGTCCAAACTCCTGAAAATTGAAAATTTATTTTATGATACTACAATATTGCCAAACGCAATGAATAATGACAAAGAGGCAAGAAAAAATGCACAAAAAAAAAAAAAGCGTGAAGAAACAAATAATTCTTTTCAATTTAAAATTGAAGCTCATCATTCATGTTTATGCTCTTACACAATTATGGTAAGTCAATGATGATGTTGAAATAATATAGAACAAACTTTTGAAAATTGAAATCTTTGATTTTATGATACTAAAATATTAGTAATCACAATGAATGATAGTTAAAAGGGAAAAAATGCAGAAAGAAACAACAAATTCTTTCCAATTTAAAATTGAAGCTCAACATGAGATCTAAGATGGCAAAACAATCGAACCCTAATTGCCAGCATGCATGCTGTGAAGAATATGATTCATTTGCACCCTTTTCTTTCCACATTTATTTCAGGATCCATGAGTTGCAACAATGAAATTTCTCCAAGAGGCTTTGCTAGATGCCTTGACTGACAAAAAAACTCATTGGAGACCTGTCTCATGGTTGGTCATGACTTTGGTTCTATAGATAAGCATGCGAATGCCAGTATTGCAATAAGAACAATATCTTTGACAACTGTATAACTTGTTGGAGGTGATAGACGAGGGTCTAATACATCATTTAACACTATGTTTTCCAAAAGGAGCTTTGATGGCAACAATGATAAAGAGGTCTTTGGGATGCCTTCCAATCAACACTTCCAATGCCAATACTCCAAAACTATAAACATCACATTTTCAGTTACTTCCGTCGTATAAGCAAGCTCTGCCAAACAAGAAAAAAGTGAAAAAGGATATGTAGAGCAACAACAAAACAAGGAAATTGAAATAATATTTCTCCAACTACAACAACCTAAAGATTCCTCCAAATGTTTTACATATTTAGTGATATGTCTCAAACCACACATACCGTTCTCATTAAAACCATCAACACCATCCCATCTTCTCCCGTATTCTCTTTGACACCATCAAAATCAACATGTTTTACAGAATCCACAAGATACTTCCCCTTCCTACTTCTTTTCCTTCTTGAACCACGCATTCCACAATCCTCCCCATCATCATCCCCATTTTCAACAACAGACGAAAAAGGTCTCACATTAGCATCTACATATTTCCTAAATTTACCAACTAAACCAACCAAATTCGTTGAAAACTCTCATTTGGGCACATCCAAAAATGGCACAAAAGGGTCTTTATCCAAAACCCAGTTTTCTAATTGTCTAAAAGAATGAAATTATCGAAAGGATAACATAAACTTAACTCTACAAACATTGCACTTAGATGTATAGATTCTAAACAGAAACGTTGCCAAGCCTCTTCCCATTTAATACCCACATAAAAGAGTAAAAACCCAACCTCCTAAGTTAATCGAACTTTGAAATTGCAAAAGTTTTTTTTTTTTTTGGCCACAGAAATTGCAATAAGTTAAAAGGTGTTAAAATGTGACAATAGAAAAGGAGACTAAAGAAACAAGAAAATGGGGATTTGATGGAGCTTACCTGGAGAGGATTGAGAGACAGAGTGAGAGAGAGGAAATGGAGGGAAAATCCAGAGTCACCGGAAACCATAAATCCAGAGTCAGTTTGGATTAATTACCGAGGAACTGAAGACGTTAGGAACTCGGGGTGCTAGACTCACTCAGATTTGAGTCGTGACTCGAAATTTAATGGGTTTTGCAGCCTTTGCGTTGGCCCAATTGTCTTGATAGTCGGTTATGATTTATGAAGCCCGCATGATTTCTGTTTATATATGTTATAAAAATAATAAATCAATTTACTAGTGCTGAGAGAATCTTATTAGATATATCAATTTTAAATATAATATAATGATTAATATAATTTAATAAAAATAAAATTTTTATAATTTAAAATTTAATAAAAATATTTATAAGTTTGACAAAAATAATAAATAAAATATTTTATATTTAATATGTCAATAAAAATTACAACACAATAATTTTTGTGTTTTATACAGGTTAAATACAAAACAAACATGACAAGATGCACAAACTCTCAGATCTAATTTCATGTTTATAATTAACAACGTGTTTGCCATATATACCCACAAGTTTAATAAAATGGAGATTATCAAGAATCAAACGATTATAATGAAGATATGAACTGATAACATTTGTGTTCAACAGCTCCTCTCTTTGTCATATATTCCCACAAGTTTAATAATCCTGCTTCATAAAACATGGGAAATTGAAAAATTATGGGAGTTTCAACATAGGCCTGTTGTCAACTGCAAGGATGATATCACCAAGTATAATATTACTAGCGAAACCTCTGCTGGAGGGGAGTAGCCCAGCCTTGGCTGCAAAACTGTTACTAGGAACCTAAAGTAACATGTAGTAAATGTAAGAAAGTTTTAAATATTCTACAAGCAACAGCTTATTGACAGAATAAAATCTCTTAGTTATTGAAAAGATGGTTGCGCTTTAAAAGTTCGAACTAAATTTGGAATACCTGAAGGATAAGGGACCCTTTTCGAACATTAAGTTGATTAGCAATCAGCTCAGGAGCAATTTCAATATTCAACCTGCTCGAAGAACCTGACAGTGGATGAACAATGAAATATGAAGTAGTAGAGCTTGTTCCTTCAGGGTAATATTAAGTTAAAATTGTTCAGATGCTCAACTCTTAGTAATAACACCCATCCTTTTATCCCCAAATATTGCAACATTATGATTGTAGTGATGGTTAAAATGCAGAGAAGGTGAAAGTAAAAGGTCTTTATTGGGAAGAAGAGGCAAAAAGGGGATAGCAAAGATCAGAAAATAAGAGGAGACCAAGAACTTGACCTTAGATTTATAAATAGTAATGAAACTTACTTTGCCAAACTGGATCAGCTGAGGAACAATCTTCAGCACTGTGGAGAACGGGATGGCAAATCCTACACCTGCAGATGCACCTGAAATGCAAATAACAAAATCAGAATGCATTACACAGGAAGCAGCTAGCTTTTATTACTACTATTATTTTTGGCCAAGGGAAACATCGAATCATGAAATATCTTCTCATCGAGATAGAATCAATATTCCATAACTATTTTGTTTCAGATTATGGCACATGACATATGCAACAAAAAGACGGAATGTAAAATGACCTGTCTGTGTGAATATAGCTGTATTAATCCTAATTAGGTTTACTTTTGAATCCAACAGAGGACCTCCACTGCAACAAATAAAGAAAGCCAATAAATAGCAAGCAGTGAGGAACTTGTTTAAAGAAATTAACTTTAAAATTTCGAGAAGGACGCTGAGGATTAGACAAATCATTTGGTGAACCTGTTTCCTGGATTTATGGCTGCATCTGTTTGAATTCCACCACCAATTGTCACTCCAGTTTGACTAAAAATGTCTCGATTCAATTCACTAATAACTCCAACGGAAAGGGTATGATCAAAACCAAATGGATTTCCAATTGCTAGACATTGCTGTCCTACTCTTAAATAAGAAGATTGCCCTACCTTAATTGGCCTCAAAAAATCTTCAGAGGCTTCTACCTAGCATGTTGAAGAGATCAGAACCAGTTGCTCATAAACTTTCAGTAAATTAGCATATTATAGAGTATATGCACAATAAGAACAGCATTGGCTGGATGGATAAATTGATCAAGCCTATGCTATTACAGGTAATATAGATTTTTTTTTTCCTTTTTGGTACAAAGGAGTTATGCATTTGTTCTAATTTTAAGTTAGTACAGACATTTTTCTTCATCTCATTGTTTAGGAAATTGCAGTTTCTATGTTAAAATTATTCATTAAACACTCAGCGATAAACAATTGAAGTTCAGACATGTAATAGACCTGCATAACTTCTCTTGTGAGAATAGACTAGTTTTTAATTGATGTGCAACCATGTGAGAATGCATACATACACAAGTTATGATCAGCTTACATCTGTGTAAACAATTAAAGATGGTTACACATACCTTTTTTATTAATTTGGTGTAATATAAATTCTACTAAACCAGATTCAATGGTCTATTTGTGTAGACTGTAGATCTGAATTTCCAGTTTCAAAATGATTGAATATGTCTAACAAAAAGGTGACCATATATTGGTGTAGCTTGTAATATAATCAGACCAACCAATAATGCAGTTCATGCAGTACTTTACACGGGAAAATCAAAGGAAAGCTTACCTTTAAAACAGCAAGTTCTTTAGTGCGATCAGCACCAATCAACTTACCCCAAAAATTCTTTTGTACCCCATAAAACAGAAGTTAAACAATCAGAGAAACAGCTGCAGCAGTCCAAAACTTAATGACAGATAATGCAACTCAATTTACCAGCAAAGGCTAAGGGCACTGCATATATCACGCTTCTGATGCTAGGATATTAACTTGTGCAACAACTTTGCCCAGGACTTGGATTTCTTGAGAGGGAATTACCTATCACTGAACATCCAAACAGAATAGTTAACCTGGAACAAAAGAGGAGAGAAGAAAGTTTATAGAAGAAAAATATAAAGGAAGAATCTTAATCTGATATAGCTGACACTGATTACAGATTACCATAACATAGGGGGATGTTTTAATTAGGCATCGACTAGGATTCTCATGTAATGGAGATTCCTTAAATAATCATGTATTAGCATTCATCAGAGAGATAACTGCTATGGAAACAGATAGTTTACTGGAATTCTTGATGTCCTCGATCAATATATAGTACTTTGGGTTCATTTATTAGCTCTTACCATGATATTTGTCACGATATGTCCCTTTTGATTCCAGACAACACCAGAACCATTTTCTTTTGGAATCTGCCAGTAAACATAATGTTGCAGCACCCTTAGATGAGTTAATAAGCATGAAAGCATTTTAAAGTTAATGCAGCAAAATACTTAATGACCAGCTCTGAGTGTATGCATGAGGGAGAGGGAGAGAGATAAAGAGTTTCTTAGCCTTCTCTGTCATAAGCTTGCTTCTGTGAATTAAAAGATTACAGACAATGATCGATCAAATGAAAATCAGAAAAATACCTCAACAGCACCAGTTACATTAAGTTGAGGACGCAATGTTATATAAAAAATGTTGACAACAGAGTATGTATTCTTTTCAAAGAGTTGGACAGTTTTTTCCTATCAAATTGTTATGTATAAGCTTAACACTTGGTAAATACCAGTACAGAAGAGCTCGGAACTATAAACTAATCACAGAATTCCAAAACAACAACGATTTATCGAAAATGAAGCTCAGAAGGGAAGAGAGTTCCGGAAGGAAAAACAGGAGTTACATCTTCAACTGTCACTGATGGATCCTCCAATGCTTGAGCTGCAAATCCACAATGTATCCCATCATCAGAAGCAAATTGCTAAAAAGTACATAGATAGTAAGAAGGAAAGAATAACATTAAACTCGAAGACAGTCGAAGTGGCCAACTACAGCATATCCTTTCACAGCATGGTTTCCATTATCACTTTTTTGCACCTTCCAAAACAATAAAGGCTTAGCTGTGCACAATCTGTAAGTTTGCCTGTTTTACTACTGCTATAAATTTTACTGGCAAGTGCATTCAAATAGATGACACAAAGATTTCAACTCATTTACATTAGTAAGTTTAGTTGTCAATGATAATGCGAACTGGTTAAATGAATTTATCAATAAAACAAGGAAGATTTCATCGACCAACAAAATCAATTCATATGAATAAGTTCTTAAAGTGGCAAAGGGGAAACCAAAGCTGAAATGTGCAGACCTAATAAGAACCTTGCAGAATGGTAACTCCAATAGGCAAAAAGACTTTCTAGCAGCACCCTCCTTGTTGCAAAAGGAATACTTTTGCCTATTATTACTTCACCCAAATCCACCATTCGTTCATTAACCAACCTAAAAGCATCAATCAACAAAAATTATAATAATAATAATAACTCCATAAAGAACTGAAGAAAAAATGAAAGTTGAAATCATTTTCTGTAACATCAATGACAAGTGTATAAATTACCAATCTTGGCCATTACTACTAGCATTCACTTTGTTCAATAAAAGAAAAACTGATAATTTTACATATGCATGTATATATATGAATATAACGCACGTTTATTTATATATAGTGACATTCATACGTGCACACATACATGCATAACCAAATACACATAAACTCACATACATAATGAAGCTTAGATTGATAAACACATACACCCATACTCACATTATAATGATGCTTCTATGTATATATAAACGGATAAATTGATTCATATATAAACACACACATACATATACATACATACACATGAACACAGCACAAATACCCATAAGTACTAAGAAAAAAATTACACCCACATTCAAATGAGGCAAAGAAATCAAAAAGAGCAACAAAGAGAAAAAAATGAACTTATTAATTTCAGCCAAAGCAAGACATCTAAAAGCTAAATGGGTATAAAAAGATTAGCCAGAATCTATTGAAGGAATGTGAAAATTAACCCTTACAATAGAAATGGGTTTGTGAGAAACAATTGCCTTTGTGGGAGCAAGTGGAACATAATCCAGACAAGAGTTCGCGACGACCCATGAAACAAGTGGCTCTTACCGTTGTTTCTGTTAAGGTTTAATGAACAAGAATTGCTGCAAACTAGAACTTGCATTCTTGTGAATTATGATAAATTATAGAAAATTACCAAAAAACAGAAAAAAAAAAAACCTAAACAAATCAAATAAAAATAATTTTTTTTCTTTGAAGATAAGTTGCATTCAAAATGGAGGGGAGTAGATAATGAGAATCCAACATTTTTCGTGTCTTTTTTGAAATATTGAATTACCTTAAAAAACCACGTTTATGGTCAAATTGCCAAAAAGATCGTCAACTTTCATTTATATGTAGTATTACACTAGCTCCTTTTGTTTTATTACTATTGGATACCAGTGGCAATGGCATGTTTTGCAGCATAGAGCTTAACAATTGTACTTAATTTATTAGGATGCAACTTTACAAATTTTATCAAGGTAAGTTTAAATTCTTTTGTTAATTTTAATCAATTAACGAAGTTCTATAAGTACTATTAATTACTCAATTATGTTGAGACAGCAAGAGAAATTAAATATGTCTCAATATCGAAATGATCAAAATTTTTATTTAACATTTTATTAAAATGGATTTTACTTATATTTTTATTTTTTTTTATCAAAATTGATTTGTTGATAGTCAAAAGTTAAATTAGCACCAACCACAGTTGCTTGACATGTTAGTGTTAGATTAGTTTTTTGTAATATATAATCATAAAATACAATGAATTATGTAAAATTAACAAATTAAATTTTATTATACATGAAAAAAAAAAACTCAAAGATTTATTTATGTAATTAGATGAATATCACATTTTTATTTTTAATCATTTATTTTGACACTTATTTTTTATAAATTGAATTATGGTATTGAAATAATTGTAACAAATAGAAAGGAAATAATTGAAGAGATTAATCCATTTTTTCAACTTTCTTTTTTTCTTTTTCTTTTTTTTTTTTTCTGTTTAGCACATTCGAAGATGATCAATCTTTTTTACTGTCAATTTAACCGATGATGTAATATTTGAGATTCTAACTAGATTGCCAGAAAAATTTAACATCTCGACGTAATTCCGAACTTCTTTGATAGAAATGCTCAGTACATTCATATTCAGGATTCTTGCATTAATGGCATAACTTGCCTTTGGAGTGATAATAATATTGTCATTTGGAACCCTGCCATTAACAAGTTGAAACCTTCATTGCAGTCGATGTTCATAGTATAAGCACTGGTTCCTGAAGAAACCTTCCTAAACATGCCTATATTAAAAAATAATCCAGGGTCATTGTCCAAGCTTTCAGGTTTACTTAAATGGGTCTTATCATTCATGGGCTATAACCAATGGAGAATAGGTTATTCTTTATGCAACTGATATGGAGACTCTTCTTACATTTGATATGGCCAATGAAATTTTTATTGAGACACCATTTTCTGATGGTGCTTTTGGTTTTTCTTTTTTATGGTAGGAAAGAAGCATAAGGTAAATATTACATATACTAAAATTTAAATCTCAAACCTATTAAATATGATTACATAAACCAACTAAATTAAATTTTAAATTTATAATAATAAATGGATCTGTTTTTGATAGTTTTTACTCCACAAGCAAGATTACCCAATTCATGGCAATGAAAGGATTTGTTGCCAGATATTTTTTGTTCCAACCATGAAGAGGTATATAGATAAAAGGTTTGATGTGTAGGTGTTAGGTCAACTTGGTTAACAGAATCTTGGAGAAGATTATTCACAAACTTTGGGAATGAAAAGGGAAAACTGATCAGGTTAATTCAAGCACTCAAGAAATGAAGATCTCAAAATCCCACGTGAACTTTACCAGTTGAAATTTATGCTATAGCTTACTTTCTCTGAGAATTGAAGTGATATTTACCATTATTTATTTTTCTTTTTGTTTTTCTTGCACGTGAGTAGAATCCGTTGTATTTGCTTCTACAATCAATTTAATTGGGAAAAATTCACTTACTTTAGTGTAAATTTAAATAATTTTATTATAAATTAAAAAGAATGGTAATCAATGACACTAAGCACTGATTAAGGTGAGATTTTAAAAAAATACAATTAATGTATTGTTTTTTCTTAAATTCAATAAAAACAAAGAATTAAATGTAAAATTTTTTAAACATAATAATTTAATTAATTTTAACCGACGTCTATACACATTCGTTAACCAAACCCATTAATAAATTACCACTGTGTGTAATCACGTGTTTTTAATTTCCTAACTAGATGATATCATTTGTCTCCAAGATCACATCAATTTTCATGCTATTTATTTATTGATTAATTTAATGCATTTATTAATTTTAAATTAATTGGATAATTTTGTTAATCATCTCATCTCTTGTGGGCCAAATGGGTCTAGACTCTACAAACAACCCACGAAATTTAAATATATTTCTGCAATTTTGATTTTGTGTTGTTTTTCCTTTTTGTTTCCACTCTCGAAACACTCTTGTTGGAATCTAAGACTTCACAATCATAGTGACATTTTCCTTTTTGTTGTATTTTTTCAAATATAAAAGTTGTCGTAACGGTTTTGAGATCGTCAGACGTAAAATGAGTTTTAAAATCGAGAAAAATAAAAGAGAAAAGTCGCCACCAATTTTTGTTAGGGTGTGATTGACCACCCAAAAATTTATCTTTTTAATAAAACTATAAAAACGGGTTTAGTTTATCAAAAAGATAAATTTCAGTCTATGAAAAATCAGGTTGGGTCTAAGAGTCGATTACGCGTGGGGAAAGATTAGCACTCCCATAACGCCCATAAATTGGTACCATTTAATTACGGGCTATTTTCGATGTTGGATAAAAATGATTTTAATTTGAAATTTAACACTAATTCTCTTCATTTGGAAAAATAAAATTTTGCTAAAGATTTTTATTTAGAACTATTGAGAAAATCTTTAAGTTAAAGAATTATCTTAAAATTCTCCAACATCTAGGCAGAATTTAAAATAACTCTTTTCGCTTAAGATTTAACACAATAATCTTTAAAATGAAATAACAATCTTTATAGAAAATAATTGTTAGTGACTTTCTAACGTCTAGGTAGGGTACCAAGAATTATTTCTTTCGGAATGTTATTTTTATTTTGTTTTATAATATCACAAAATTCTATTTTTTAAGTATTATTCTTTTTTATTATAAAATATTTTATCATCAAACAGGGAATTAAAAAGTAAAGACAGAATACTGCAAATAATTACTAATAATAACATGTTAACGTATGTATGCCAATGAATGTTATGTAAAATGAAATGCCATTTAAAAGTTGGATTCTTAAGTATAATGAGACCACCCCGACTCTCTAACATCTAGGCAGAGCTTAGATGCGAATGTTTATATTTAAGATCCCAATTTACTATTATACTTTTTATTTATTAATCCTATTATTAATGTGAATTAAGAAATCGTGTGAAAAGATTTAACGAAGTAAAATTTCCTAAATACCCCATCATCTAGGCGGTATTCGGGAACAAATTGCTTCAAATAGAATTTTCACACGCGTCCTTAAGACTTTTAGGAGGTTTTGAGTAAGGGCTTGAGTAGAGGTTTTGAAGATTAAGGTTTCAAGATTTTGAAGATTCGAATTTTAAAGGTTTGGATTTAAGTTTTGAGGGTTTTAGGGTTTGGTTTTAAGGTATGGAAGGTTTAGGGTTTTGATTTTAGAGTTTGAAGATTTTGGGGTTTCGATTTTAAAATTTGAGGTTTGGGGTTTTGATTTAAGGGTTTGGATTTTAGGGGTTTGGATTTAAGAGTTTAAAGGTTTGGAATTTCGGATTTTAGGGGGTTTAGGATTTTAGGGGTTTGGATTTAAGAGATTTTGAATTTTAGGGTTTCGGATTTTAGGATTTTGAATTTTAAGATTTTGGATTTTAGGGGATTTTGGATTTTTAGGGGTTTTAGAAACTTAAGATTTTGAAAATTAAAAATTAGTGTTTAAGGTTTCGTTTTTAAGAAAATATGAACATCTCTAAAAATCCTCAACATCTAGGCGGATTTTCGAAGCAAGTTCGATTTTAATGATTTTTAAAAATTAATTAAAAATTTCTCATATATTTATTTTTTATAAAAATTTATTAACAATAATTCCCCAACATCTAGGCGAAATTATTTTTTAAAAAAATATTTTTTTATTCCTTCCAACACCTAGGGAGGAATAATAATAATAATAATAAATATATATTTTTAACATTTTTAATATATATTTTTAGTTATTACTAGTTTTCAATTTTATTATTATTAAAACAATTAAACATTTATTCTAACAAATTTAAAAATTTATCATGCAAGAATAAATAAAACAAACTCAAAAATAACAAAAATAATAATATAAAAAAATTTAGAAAATTAAAAAAAAAAAATTTTTTACCTGAACCGGATCGTTGCAACGCTGGTCTGGACCGGTCCGACCGGTTCTGTGGTTCAGTCAACGGTTCGGGCAGTCCAGTGGTTCAGACCGGTTCACTAACGGTTCATCTAGACCGGTTCAAGGTTGGCTGAAGTAGGTTGGTGGGTCGGTTTGCCCCGAATTTCGGGTCGGATCCGGGTCCACGTGCTGATCCTCATTGGTTAAAACGATGTCGTTTTGGGTCTTTTCCTAAACAACGTCGTTTTGAGTTTTGCTTTCCTATATATAGCTAAAGATTTTTTTTTAGTTCATTATTTTCTGTTTCAAAAAAAAAAAAGGGAGAGAGAGAGAGAGAGAGAGCTTTGGGGGGAGAGCTCCGGGCTCTTGCCGGTCAGTCGCCGCCTGGGTCATCGGCAGTGGTAATCGCCGGTGATCGAAAAATTATCAAAATTCACCGCGATGCTCCTCTCGGCCTCTTGAGTTCAGATACGAGGTCCTTTTCGGGAGAACAAGCCCCAATTGACGTAGATCGGGGTTTGAACTTTTTTGAGTTTGTTGTTTTCTTTTTTTTTTTTTTGTAAAACGAAGGCTGATCTGATTTATTTTGTTCTTGCAGGGAGCTCGGTGCTGAGGTTCCTCCCTACAGGGAGGATTGTTTGTCTTTTTTTTTTGTTTCTGTTTTTACGTTTCTATTTTCGTGTTTGGTGTGGGTGTTTGGGGTTGTTGAAATTGCTTTAAGGGGGTAGCTCGTCTGAATTTGGTGATTTTTGGTAGGGATGAAGTGAATAAGGTCCTGGGTGTCTGAGAGAGCTTTCGGAAAGGGGGTTCGAGAGAGTTTTCGGGGAAAAGGGCTGGGGATTTTAAAGAACTTCAATTAGGGGGATCTGGGTGGCTGTAGGTGGCTGTAGATGGCTGTAGGCTGGTGAGCGTAGCTAGACAAGGGGCTGGTCAGAGGGTTGTAGGGTGGTTGGTCATGGGTGACAGCAGCACCAGCCACCCTACTTTCTGTTTTTCTTTTTTTTATTATTATAATTAATAATTACTTTTTAAAATTATTATTATTATTATTAATATTAAAATTATTAAGATTATACTGAAATGAAAACAATAGACCCAAACAAAACAAGTGTCTACAAAAGTTAATAGCATTTTAACTTGAGGTAATCGACCATTTGCTTAATATATTGATAGAGTATTAAATTTTTAATTTTAATAATTAAAATTTTAAATTTTAACAACTTCAAATATATAAGAAAAATTACGCCATCATATAAAAAAATTTTTGCCAAGAGTTTTTTTTTTGTCGTCTAAGACAATTAATTAATTAATTAAACTACATGGGTTAGATTTTTCTTTTTTCTTTTTATTATGCAGAGAGTACTATAATTCTAAATTAGGTACCACTCAAGTTTTAGTTCAAATGGTGTCTAGTAGCTTTTCATTAAGAATAAAAAGAAGATAAGATTTGAGTTTTAACTTTACAAGAAAGCAATCAAGTTATTGCAACTATAGGATTATAAAAATATCCATAATAAAACAAAGTGATTATCCTCAAGCTTCTATCAAAGTTCGGCCCCTTGCATGATTGAGCAATTTAATGGCATGATGCTAGCTATAAAGTAGGAGTAATAGCTTAAACAATTACAATTTGGTTATTATGTGCTTTATTGACTTATATCGGTTATTATTGACCCCTACTTTAACAACATGATTTTTTCTATTAAAAATATTTTCGTCTGACAATCAAATTTAATCTTCAATTGCCGGTTATTTTGTTTTGTGTATGTGACTGATCCCAAAATAAAAAATAAACCATTAGGAGCCGTAATTTAAAAATTAAAAAAAAATTATAAGTATTAATATTTTAACTTTAAAATTAATAATATTTATTTTTTAAAAGTGATTATATAAATTAATTAAATTAAAAATTTAGTCGTTAAAGATTCCTTTTATTTCTTCTTCAACAAATATATAGCTTTTATGAGGGATTTTATTTCTAAATTGTGGATTCTACTCTTAAGTATGATGATGTATGTGTACCATTGAGCAATGCAATTTAAACGAGTAATATAATTTATTAATAATTATAATATATATTTTTTTCAAAATAATTTAATAAATTAAGTAAAATAAAATAGTTTGAAAACGTTATTAGAAAATTAGAGTGGCCTAATTATAGAATATTGGTATTAGTGAATGACTTTCATGTGTGTTTCCACACTGGGAACATGATTATCCTTATGAGATTAATTTTCACGTATAAAGAGAGTGCATGGAAGCTTAGATTGAAAGATTTTGACCCCTTACGCAGGCAATGGTTGGCAAATCAAGGTTAAGGACAGACAGGAAGGCTTCTTAACGAGGCCAATTTTGGGGGGATTTAACTAATTTGGACTTCCTATTTGGCCATTTGACCAAAGGATCTTCACCTATTTATTTAAAGTTGTATCAGTCTATCTCTCTAGCAGCCAATATTGGTTAGCAAATTTAAGCATGAGATATTAAAATTTAGCTCAATTAATTTATATAATTATTTTTAAAATATAGCATCAAAAATTTAAAATTTAAATTCAATACTTGTAATTCTTCTTTTATCTTCAAGCTTCAATATATATATATATATAAAGCTTAAATAGGAAGACAGTTACTTTATAGTACCTGCCGCTGTGTATAAAAATGGTATCAGAGCTTGAAGCTTGCCAAGATAGTGAGAAGAAAAATATGTTTCTAAGCCTTGATTATTGAAGTTGGAAAAGGAAAAGCCAAAAGAGAGTTTTATTTTCATGGATCCATCAACTCTTAGCAACTCTAGTTCTCAACTTTCTTCTTTTAGATCTTCTTTTAGTTTGTCTTCTCCTCTTTCTCCTGTACTTAAAAAGTCTTCCTCTTCTAAGTTTAAGTTCTTATATGAAGTAGATTATATCCCAGAAGAAAAGAAAACCCAACAAACAGTTCTTCCCCTTGTAAATCCTTATACAGCTTTCTCAAACTCCTCCCCTTCTCTTACTAGATCTTTAAAAACTCTTTTAAAACTCAAATACCAAGTTTCAAAAAAGTATATTCAAGCCACAAACTTTGATCAATGTATTCTTCCAGCAAGACCTCAAGAGCACTTTGTTACTCTTTAGATCCCAGAAGAATTTCCTCAACAGTGGCCAAAACAAAGATACACTCATATTCACTTTGGTGTTATCAGAATAGCCTTAACCTCCCATGTTAGAAATGAAATTCCTGTATGTACCAGAATGGCCTTGTTGGACACAAGATTTAAAAAATACAAGCATGCAGTCCTTGGCATAGTTGAGACAACACTCAATGTAGGAACTATCTTCTTCATAGTCTTACCAAATTATAATATGTCTCTTCATGATCTAACCCTATTAGATGCTTTAAAAGTTCAACTCCAGATCGTAGGCATAGAAATGAAAGGACTCCAGGTAACCCTTCACTACCAGATGGCATATAGAGTTCAAGATCATGCCATTAACTTGCCTCTTTCACATTCAAGTGATGCTATTTTTGTCAAAATGGAAGCAGCAAACAGAACTTTTAGACATGTTCGTATTCCAAAGCAAATCTCAAATGAAGAGCTTGCCACAATTCTCCCAAAGACATGAATGACAAGTTATCAAAAGATTTGGAAGCAAGATGAACCAATTGAACACTTTGATCCAACCTACAAGACAAATCAGGATGGTACTGTCACAATTGAGTTTAATCACAGCAAAGGAAAGGAAGTTCCTCCTCCAACAATCTTTCCAACATAATTTATGATGCAAATATGTCAAGCTGATCTCCTTGATGTTTCAGTCACACATTTTCAGTCCAATGGAAATCCCGTGTATACATATAGATCTCCACAAAGACATTGTTATTGGGACATAAATTGTCAATGCAAAGAATGCCAGATAGACGCATATAGAAGCTTCCTGGATGATGATGATGATGATGTTCCAAAAAAGCAAAAGAAGAAAAAGTCTTCCCAACAAAAGCTCAAAGAAAAATATAAGAATGGAGACCCTAAAGTTGATCTCCTTAGTGAACCCTTAGAAAAGTTTGACTACTATGTCATCTATCCTAAGAAAGAAAAACCATTCTCTCAAACCTACTCAAATCAAACCACACAAAAACCAGATTTCACCCAAGATTCCACCTAACCTTTACCACAAATTTCCATGATGCAACCAACCTACCCAAGCTCAGATTTTCCTCTTTTTCAAGAATTTCACAAAGACCAGTACAAACACATTCCAAAAATCCCCACTCCCACTGATAGAGATGAATATGAGAACCAAAAAAGTGTTTCTCATGCTAAAGCAGTTTTAAATTGGCAAACTAAAAATTCTCTCCAGCATAATTCATACCTATACAGAATTGAACACAAGTTGGACCAAGTCAATCATCATTTTGATCAGAGCTTTGTCAATCTTCAAAATATTATTCTTAAAATTCAGTCAAGGATAATAAAACTTAATCAAGAACTCAGATATATGGTTGAAACCAACACTGGATTCACTTATGCTTTCACTGAACGAGAGAAAGAAATGAAGAGCGTAAAGATTCAACTTACAGACCTTCAAAACTAGTTTTGTCAGAAACAACAACAACAACAAGTAGCCTCTAGTTACAACATTTTCACACCATTTCACATTGGTATGCATGATACTCCTTACCAAGCCTATACTCCTCCTCCATTTCAACCATACAATCCTCCAACCTCACATCCAAAACCTTTTTTCATACCTGTTCAGTACAAACCTCCCCTAACATCCATCCCAACATCCTCACAACCAACACAATACTTTACTCCTATCTCAGACCAACCAGAACAATCCTTTTTTGGTACAACTGAAAAATGGATTCACAGATTTCGAGAAAAATAACCAGTTGATCCAAAACCCAAAAGAGTTACAGAACAACCACTTTCTCAACCTTCAAAACCAAAACCAAGCTCAAGTTCCACATCTCAAAACCTTATACCACAACCAGACTAAAAACTTGTACAACTTATGATTTCTCCTACACAAACCCTTCCAGAAATACTTCACCAAATGGCACAAGACAATCTCCCTCAATTCTCCCTTAAAGATATTTTTTTTTCTACCTTTGAGACTAAATCTCACATGGATGCTGTCAATTTAGATCATTCAGTTAAAATAGATGATACTGATGACTCAGATGAGATAATGCTCCCTCAGATCTTCATGACAAAACCAATAGTTGAAGTTCCAGATGATACTCTAGAAATTCATAACCCTGATATAATGGATGCTGAACAACACCCTCTTTCACAACAATCACATGTTCCTCATTCGACATCAAAGTTCTCAGTTTTTACCATTGATGATATTCCTTTTTCAAAATGGCCCTCAAGGTTCCAAGAGTTCTTAACATGGGGACTCGTTGAATTAAACTCTCATCCCAATGTTACAATGAACACAGTATTGATCAGATTTATTTTCAGACTAGTTGAAACTCTGAAAAACTTTTGAGACAACATTGGTGAATACAGACAACTCCAGTTTCTTCAATGCCCAACAATCACAGAAGTTGTCTCTCAATTTACAGCAATCTTTTATGGACAAGAAACTCATAGATTGGAAAAGATCAGAGAACAATTCTTCAAACTAAAATGATATTCTCTCCATCCAAAAGACCTTGACAGACACTATCAACAATTCTTTCAGTATTTTTACATACTTGGTGGATTCGATGATGTCAATTTAAAGTAAGCCTTTCTCAATTCTGTTCCAGAAAAACTTGTACAGCAAATAAAGACCCAGTTGAACCTCAGATCTCTTGATGTTAGATCTATGACCCTTGGAGATATCTATAAGATGATGTTGAAAGCACTTGATAAGATTTGTAAAGAACACAAATACATTAAAACCTTGGTGCACAACTCTAAAAAGTTAGAAAAGCCATGCTCTTACTCCTCCTCAAGCCTTCAAATCACATGTTCTTCCAAAGATCCCATATGTTTTTACAGCAATAAGAAAAAGAAGTATTTCAGAAGATTCAGATCTTTCAGACCTTTAATTTTCTCCAGACCCAGACATAAGAAGCTCTTCAAATATGCTGATAAGCCCCAGAAGATTTCAAAGATTCAAATTTGCAAGAAAGAAGAAAGATCCAAAGATCAAAAGTTCAAAATATTTTTTTTATGGAAAACCAAGACATTTTTCAAAGAATTATCCAAAATCAGATAAAAAATCAGTCAAGATGATCCAAGACATTGCTAATATCTCTAGTATCAATCTTTCAGGTAATGATCTTGAATCAATTTTCTCCCTTGATGATGAGCAGAATGAAAGATCCCTATTTATGACCAAGTAGTTCGATGATGCTAAGTTTACGGATTCAAACTACTCAGAATACTTAGATGACTTCACAGATGATCAATGTTATGAGTATATGTCAGTCTAAGAACTCTAAAAAATCTAAACTCTCTAACTTTCAAAATTGCCCTTAGCTCTAGTTCAGATTTTTCCTTACAAACATTCCTCTCCTATAACAATCACAGCTTTTTTGACACTGGTGTAGCCTAAACCATAGCAAACCCATTTGTCTTACCCAAAAACCTTTGGACAAAATAGAAAACTTTTTTCAAAATTGTTGATGAGAATGTATTTTCTACAGACTTTATCAGCAACCCTGTTACCCTTCAAATCTTTTCAGGTTGTCAAATAACTCAAAAGATTTTAGGATCTCCACTTTTCTAGAAAGACCTTGTTATTGGTTTTGATATTATTACCAGTATACTAGGTTTAAAGCTTAGTGAAAAAGGTATCAAGTTTGAAAGTTATTTTAGACCTTAGAAAAACCTTCCCAATCTCTTCACCCTAACCATTTAACCAGATGTTTTCCAAGAATTTAGACAAAAGTTCATTCACTTTTCTTATGTAGAAAATCATTCAGACTTCCTCCAGAAATATGACCACCCACTTTGGAAAAACTTTGAATTTTTTATTTTCCTTCCCTTCAAAAGAGATGAAAATGCCAATCCCACAAAAGCTAGTCATTCAGGCATGAATTCAGATCATTTCAAACAAGCAATCCAAGAATGCTCACTTCTCCAAGCTCAAGGATTAATTGAACCAACCTCCTCTCCATGGGCATGTGAAGCGTTTTATGTCAACAAACGTTCAGAACAAGTTCGTGAAAAATTAAGATTGATAATTAATTACAAGTCTCTAAACATTTTCCTTGCAGATGATAAGTTTTCTCTTCCAAACAGAAAAACTTTGTTTGCAAATTTGGCAAATGCGAAAGTTTTCTCAAAGTGTGACCTCAAAGCAGGATTTTGACAACTAGGTATACATCCACAGGACAAATACAAAATGGCATTTTGCATTCTTCAACACCATTTTCAGTGGACAGTAATACCTTTTGGATTAAAAGTTGCTCATTCACTGTTTCAGAAAGCAATGACAAAGATATTTACTCCAATTCTTGATAATGCCTTGATTTACATTGAAATCTTACTGTTCTCTCCATATGTCACATCTCATACACAGTTATTGGATAAGTTTCAGTAAATTGTTCAACAATATGGGATAATGCTCTCAGAGAAAAAGATGATCATTGGTGCTTTAGAAATTGATTTCTTAGGCATGCATCTAAAAGATGGTCAGTACATAGCTCAACCTCACATTGCTCAGACACTTGCAGATTTTTCTGATAAAAATTTTTCAAAGAAGCAAATCCAGTAATTTCTCAGTATAGTCAATTACATGAGTGAATTTCTCTCAGATCTTGCACAATTAACTCATCATTTCAGACAAATGCTCAAGAAAAGACCACCCACGTGGTCTTAGATCCAATCAAATGAAGTACAAACTTTGAAGATAAAAGTAAAGTCACTTCTCACTTTAAAGATTCCCTCTGATGAAAAAAGAATATTACAAACAGATGCAAGTGAACAGTTTTGGTCAGTAATTTTTTTAGAAGAAAAAGATGAAAATAGACAAATCTGTGGTTACAAGAATGGAAAATTCAAAGATTCGAAACTCCATTATCACTCTACACTAAAAAAGATTTTAGCTATAAAGTATGGAATCCAAAGATTTGAATTTCACCTCATTGGATATCATTTTCTTGTGGAATTAGATATGTCAGCCTTTGATCAGATGCTCAATTTCAAAAAAAAGAAAATACCAAATGCACAGTTACTTAGGCTATCACAGTGGTTCTCACAGTACTCCTTCACCATAACACATATAAAAGATAAAGATAACCTCATTCCAGACATGCTCACAAAACCTCATTCAAAACTTCTTTCAAACACCTTGCAGATCATTCCAGTCATTTCCATGATGAACCCAACACCTTCTTCTTCACAAGCCTCATTCTAAAAAAATCCTCTTTTCCCTTCTTCTCAAAAACCTCATCTTGATGATGAATTTGATTTACCTGATGAATTTTTTAACCTTCCAGTGGAAAATCTTCCTCCAGAGTTACCAAGACTTCTTGCCACTCAAATCTTTGACCAAAAAGCCTCCCACCTCTTGCTCAAAATACCAGTCTAAAATACTCAGAAAGTTTGGAGATACCTCCATTCAATCTCTTGGTATACACCCTAACTATCCCTTCATCCATCATTTTAAATTCCCTGAACCACTTTGTTTCCTAAAAGAAACAGTTTGTTTTATGTGGTACCTTTGTCACCTTCACTATATTGCTATAGAATTCCCACTCCCAAAGCTCAAAACCTTTCTTCACCTTTTTTAACAGTCAACCATCAATCCTACCAAACACCAATTGGACCCCAGTCAACAACATCTCAAGTTTTTCTTCACTTGGTTCAGACCCATTCCATTTGGATTCAATGGATTGAAACTTATGAGAGATATACAAAAGTTTTTTCTAACCCTCATATTGTTTTAATCTTTCATAGATCTTGCAGCTGTTTGACAAAAGACCCCCAGTATTTCTCATATGCAGCAATTTATAGCTCTCAAAGATATTCACTGTTTGATTCACAGTTTGATCACCTCACTGAATACACTAAATTTCAGAGATAAATTTGTGAAATAAATCACAAAATTCCCAAGCAAAATTGGCCAGAGCTCTAAGATGAAGTTCCATGGGGAAATTATCCTTCAGAATACAATTACCAGCTTAAAATTGATAAAAAGATTTATGAAACTAGACTTGATGGTGCTTGGATAGAACCTCTTTCTGATACTACCAGATTTGAACTTGACCATGTAGGACCAATAGAATGGAATCCTTACTAGAAACCTCCTGAAGTTCTACCACAAATGGAATGGCAAGAATCCCAAGACCTTCTTGAAGATTTTGATCCAGATCAATGGTTAGAAACCATAGGCTATGATTTCACACCAGGCGCAGACAACTCACACCTCAACCTCTCTCCAGAACACACTTATCATTCTCTCAAATGATGCTCACAAAAGAAAGACACTTATGGTGCTCCAAGATAGAAGATTCCCTATTTCAGTCCAATAATATATAATTATGTGTGATAATTTCAGTTTCTCCAGAAGACTCCGAAGAGTTGATTATGATGCCTCTATATCAAGACAACTTTATGTCAAGTCTTCATCAACTTTATGTCTAAGTCAAGTCATGTTTACTTTATGAGTCACCTTTACTTTATATCAAATAAGTGATGAGTCATAGTGATGAGTCACCGTACTTTAGCTTTATATCAAGCCACTTGTAAAGTTGTAATTTGCTTTGTCCTAGCTTTGTCCTATTATGTTACTATTTCTTTACTTTTCCCTTGTATAAATAGGATGCCACTTCTTTAAGAAGGAATCATCAACCAACAACAAGACTTCTCCCTTGTAACAAACCTTTCTTTATAAAATATGTTTGGCTAAAAACCTTTCTTCTCTTTTGGTAATTCCATCTTCCTTCTTCCATAATTAAAGCTTTTAGCTTAATGTTTTTTCTTCAAGCTATTCCATAGTTTGCAGTGATACAAGTTGAGTATGCTCTGCAGTTGTCATAATATTATGGATCCTCTACATCAGAAATTCTTTTTAAACTGTTAAACAGATCATTAATCCTTTCCCTCAGCCAAAGAAAAGTTATACTAACCCAAGATCATACTAATAGTAAGTTACTATAGTGAAAGACATATCTCCATAAAAGTCAGGCCCCCAGTTTGACTTTAAGCCAAGAAGGCGCCGAGGTCTTGAACACCGGCTAGAATACCTTGGTCATATGTCTGATCTATGAAATGCTTATGGTTGGTATTATCTTGACAAGTTGACCGATCTACACGCTGTTGAAATAGTACCAGATAGTATTGTCAGGACTCTACCACTCGGAGAGCCCAAAACTGAAGCCGTCAGTTGCCAGAGCCTTGGCTGTATACATTTTTCTTATGACTTTGATCAAGTAAACACAATCATAATTGAATGTACAAATGCTTGGAGCTACAACCCAAAAATGTTAAAATTATCAGTTTTTTTTTTAGAAAAAATTAGTAGTTTTTTAAAGCCGATTAAACATAATAAAAAACAATCCTAAAGTTTTAATGAATCATATCAATGTCATTTATTAGAGGTATTGTTCGATAAAATAGCATTGTTCTCGTGTTTGAGCTAATTTCTCTTTTGATTATTCACATTCGAATCATTTGAGAGTTTATAAAAAAATAATTTTTTATGAATTCAATAAATCTAATATAAATAAGTCTGTTTGCACCGATTAAAAAAGACCTATTGAACAGAGCTTAAAAACTCTACCATTAAATATATATATATATTTATATATATTCAAATGATTTTTTTTTCAGTGATTAATTAAAAAAAAAAAAGACAAATTGGTAGGAGATGATTGCTTGACGTTTGAAACCAGGATATTGTATTACCAAAAAGGGTGTGAATTTGCGAAATTACATGTTCCAAAGTTCCCAAAATCAAGGAGATTAACTCATGTCACTTCTTTTTTTAATGGCCTGATTCAAGGTGGCTGGCTTCTTTACCATCATTTAATAATATTATCAAAGGCCTATAATTTTTAGATGCAAATTTTAAGAATTTTGTATTTAATTATTGGTTAAAATTAAGCAAAATCGATTGAAATTGATATAGAAAATTGTTTTTTTTTCTATTAAAGTTGAGTAAAAGTTTTCATATTTTCCCTTTCATTCTTTGAGCATAAATATCATGCATGAATAATGACCTCAACTTACATCATTCGTCTTACCAGTAATTCAAGTAGTTGAACTGCTAATCTCTTACAGTTCAGTGAACTGTCTGGTTTTAATATCATAGCTGAGCTGGTTGCCTAATGTTTCCATAATCATAATCTTAACTACTTTCTAGATTTTATTTTAAAAAAAAACTAGATAAAAAAAAACCCAATATAGCTATATCTCTATCAGGGAAAATTTGGCTATAATTTAACTTCAGACTATTCCAATTTGTATAAAGAATTAATCCCAAGAAGCATACGGTAAATCCCTTCTATGGGTTAATAAATAAATTCTTAATGATTCTAAGTATTTAAACTTCATTGACAGAATATTTATGTATGTATGTATCTTTTTATTCAAAATATTTGGAATTTTTGTACATTAGAAAGGATTGCAACTTCGGAAAAGAGATTATAAGTATTGGAATTAAACGATTTGTTGAATGTCACCATCTTAAAGATAATTGGTAAATCACTGAACTAAAATCTCATATTCTTAAAAAAAGAAACAAAAAATAAAAAAGGAAAGAATTTACTCCCAGAAAATGAGGTGTTTAGGGATGTTCTGTCCATAGTCCAAGGCCAAATATTTAGAATGATGTGTTTTCAGAGGGACCGGTGGGATACTATGGCATAAATGGCAGGTGACATTTCATGTGTGACAGGGGACGAGGAAAGGAACAGAAAGAGTAGTTTTTGGCTCAAGTATATCAGAATTAATATATTTCCTCGAAAGGGGTCACAGAGGATTTCTCAGAGAATCTCATGGATTAATTTAAATATAAATTAACATATTGTGTTGGTAGTTGGTCCAGCCTTGTGTATAGGTAACAAAAAACTATTCAACCAAAGATTACATTTAAGTATAATACTGAAGGTTGCTTGGTCATCTTGTTTTTTATTTTTTATGATAAATTGAAGCTGAAGAGTGTGTGAAAACAATTTGATGTTTTTTTTTGGCCAATAAAACAATTTGGAGTTGAAAACCCAAAAAACAGCTGAATCCATAGTCATATTCAGATCATTAACTTAGATTGAAAAAGCTACATATGGGGTTGAGAATGAAAGGGAGTTCAATTCGATTAATATTCTCACTGGCTTGACTTGAGTTTCCTAGAAAATCCATTCTTTAAAGAGAGCTCAGCTTGGCTCAACTTAAGCTCAACTTCTCACCAAAGTCATCGTAATTTTCACGGAAACACACTCTCCCTGAAAGGGCGGCCTAAGCTCCGGGGCAGAACCCTTCTCAGGGAGCATATAATGGCTTTGAAACAAGTGAACTAAACTAGTAAACTTGGTTCTCTCTTCGAGTTCATGTCCCAGAACCGCTTCAGAGTTTAAGCTTCAACTGTTGCTTCAGTAGAATTGACCATCGACTATTATTTTCAGTTTCTACAAATTTATCATCAACTTGTTGCCTCTTGACAGTTTTGGAAAAGAGTAAGAGTAACATGGATGAGAAGAATGATGTTGATAAGGTTGAAGATGTGATGTTGCCCGGTTTTCGATTTCATCCAACAGATGAGGAGCTTGTCGGATTTTTTCTCAAGAGAAAGATTCAGCATATACCTTCGCCGATTGAGCTGATTAAGCAAGTTGACATATATAAGCATGAACCCTGGGATCTTCCAAGTGAGTTTTCATCATTTCCATACTCTCTTACATAAATAAATGGTCAGAATTTGGCTTTACTTTCCTTCTATGGTGATTCACTTCAGCCAAATAAAGTATATACATCTTTTGTTTGGCTTCTAAGAAACATAAGAACTTTCTTTTCATTTCTTAGTGGTAGAATAGTATTGTCTAATATTATCAGGTAAGATGTTCATAAATTAAATACCTCTCCATGTTTGGCAGATTCTCTTATACGAGGATAAGCAGAGATGTAAACTAATTAAACATAAATAAATTTTGTTATGCTTGAGATATAATCGTTTAATTAACAAACTCTAAAATATTGTTTGTGATTGTCTATTAATAATAAACGAATAGAAATCAAGTTTATTTAAGAATAAACAATAAAATATAAATATTTTTTTAATATTTGCAAATAAAAAAGTAACAATTAAAGCATACAAAAAATAAATATTATTTAAATAAACAATTATCAGTTAATATGATTTAATTTAAACTTATTTTTAAATATTATTAAACCGATAAATATTGGGGAAAAAAAGTCACCGAAGAGGCAGGGTAAGTATTCTAGTCTTTATGAGTTTATGTACTGTGTCCATTCTTAGCTTAAGATGTTTTAAAATTTGGACGTATCATTTGAGACTTTTTTTTTTTTTGGACATCCGAATTCATTCCTCATTAATTTCCACTTATGTCAAACTTGATCATGCTTTTTCATTTTTTTCGTTCCTTTTGTAGCCTTAACTGTTCTCACTAGGTTTTTTACTGCTCAAGTTTTCTCACCTTTTAATTTAAGTACAAAGGATTAGATCCCTGTACTTTGAATCAAACAATTCATGGATCATTAACTCCACACACTTGCTTTAATTAATTAAATCAAATGAATGACAAACTCTACACACTTGACTTAGATAAGTTAGAGATAAATTTTCATTTCGATGACTTGAACCGCATCCATCCGTTATCCCACTACTTCAAACTCTGCTCAAATTTTGATCAATTTAAAGATAAGGAAGTTTTCATTGCCCACTTAGAACTCAATTAAACTCATTTGGCCACATTATTTGGACTACCCTGGGAAAATTTTGGTAATTGGCATTGTGGTTGTTGTAACGGTTTTGTGTTCGTCTGACCTATTTAAAAAAAGAAATAAAAAAAAAAGTCACCACGAATCTTTTTTTGGTTATGTGTGATTGGTCACCTATTAAAACATATCCTTTTAATGAATTAAAATTTATTAAAAAAATAATTTTATGGTCTGCGCAACAGTCTGGGTTCGGGAGTCGGTTGCGTGTGGGGAAGGACTAGCACCCCCACAGCGTCCGTTTAAAACGATACCAACTAACTACGTGTTATCCTTTGATTTTGATAAAAAAAGTCTTATTTTTAGTGTTTGAAAGATTATTTTCTTGATTTTTTTTATTAGAACAAAAATTTTTATTCTCGAGAAAAATAAATTAAAACATTTTTATTGAAATAATTCTTAAAATGTTTCAGCACGTTGGTAACATTAGAAGAACTTTTTCTCACCTAGAGATATTCTTAGGGTTCGCGATTCTCGGAATACCTAAAAATCTCATCATCGGAGGCTCGAATTTACTTTTTGTAAAAAAATATCATGCATGTAATGCAAAATGCTACCATGTTTATGCACACATTTTATTCTCCTTTGTTAGAAAATTTATTAATTATTTTATTAATATTTATTTTTAATTGAAATTTTGAAGAAAAAAGAATTTAATTATATTGAAGATTTTCTATAAAAATTTCAATACACTGGCAATATTTTACAAAACATCTTCTCACCTAGAGATTTCTTAAAGCATCTCTATTTGTAATACTTTTAGAATCTCATCATCGGATAGAATTTCTTTTCTTCTCATTTTTATTACTTATATTTTTAATTTATTAATTAATTTTTATTTATTACTTTAAAAAAATAAATTTTTATTGTATTGAAAATTTTTTTTATAAATACTCCAATACATTGGTAATATTTTAAAAAAAATCTTCTCACCTAGAAATTTCATAGGCATCACTACTTGGAATACCTTTGAATCTCATCGTCGGATAAAATTTCCTTTTCTTATTTTTTTATCAATGTTATATTATTAATTAATATTATAAAACAATAAAAATTTTTTGGTAAATTTAAACATTTTTAACAATTCTAAATATCAATAATAATTAAATACAAATATATATATATAAAAAATCTTTAAAAAATTCAAAAACATTTTTTTTACCTGAACTAGACTGATCAATGGTCTAGTCAATGCGAATTTGGACCGGTTTGGTTGGTTCGACGTTAGTGCTTCGGTCTAGGTTGGTTCAGCGGTTCGGTCTGGTCCGGTTCAGATGGACTGGTCAAGGTCAAAAGAGAGAACGAGTCGTCAGGTCAGTTGCGAGGATCCTGGGTCGGGTTGTCGGTCGACAACCAGATCCTCAGTCTTAAAATGGCGTCGTTTTGGGCATTATTGAAACGACGCCGTTTTGGGTTTAGTCTTCTATATAAAAGTCAAAAAAAATTTTCATTCATTCTTTTCCTTCCGCAGAAAAAAAACCTTCTTTTTTTTTACTCAGCCAAAAAAAGAAAAAAAATCGTCAGCCAGCCATGCCTTCACCATCGTCGCCTCTGTTCACTAGCCGCCGTCGTCAGTGGTCAAAAAATTTCACAATTCTTTTTTTCATCCTCGTTCTAGATCCGACCTTATTTTCACTAAAAACAGCCCTGATAAGCGTAGATCGGGGCTCAAACTTTCAATTTTTTTAACTAAAATTGATTTTTTTTTTGTAGGTAGCTTCTTCGGTGTTGGGTTCCCCATTCCAGAGGACTGTTTCTATCTTTTTTTTGTTTCTACAAAATGGCTTTTTTTTTTTTTACAGAAAGCTCTTTTTTTTTTGCCTTTTTTTTTCATTCCCCCTTCTTTTTCGTAGATTATAAGCTCTATTTATAGAGCTTGCTGGGATTCAAATCCCAGATCTTCAGGGATTCAAATCTCATTTTTTCAACTGGCATGATAAGTTGATATTCACGCATTGAGTAGTGTCGACGACTATCAGTGGTGGTTTTGGATTTTAGGGAAAGTGTATTTAATGCACTCATGCTTAGTCAACTTGAATCGGATAAGGAGGAAAAAAAAGGAAAAAGAAAGAAAGAAAGAAAGAAGAAAGAAAAAAGAAAAAAGAGAGAAAAAATGGAGAAAGAAGAAAAAAATTAAATAAATAATAATAATAATAATAATAATTAAAAAAATGGTGTTTACAGTTGCCCCTCTTTGTCTATTTCTGAGAATCAGGAATAAGGTAAAGACAAACAAACAACCATTTTGTTCTGAAAGAAGAAACATTGAGCATAAATTTTTTTTTTAAGGCTCTAAAAGTTCAACCACATCTTTGAAAATTTAAAAGGTTCCCCTAAGCAGAGGCTCAATAATTTTTAAAAATTTAAAAAAGCTCATCTAAGTAGAGGCTCAATAACTTTGAAATTCTCTTGAAAAAGTTCATCTCAGTAGAGGCTCAACAACTTTAAAATTCTCTTAAAAAAGTTCCTCTCAGTAGAGGTTCAACAACTTTAAAATTTTTTTAAAAAAGCTCATCTAAGTAGAGGCTCAACAACTTTAAAAATTTCATCTAAAAAAGCTCATCTCAGCTTAGGCTCAACAGCTTTAAAATTTTTATCTTGGAAAAGCTCATCTCAGTAGAGGCTCAATAACTTTAAAATTCTTATATTGAAAAAGCTTTTCTCAACAGAGGCTCAACAACTTTAAAAATCTCTCATCTTGGAAAAGCTCTTCTCAACAAAGGCTCAACAACTTTAACTTTAAAAATCTGATCTTGGAAAAGCTCCTCTCAACAGAAGCTCAACAACTTTAAAAAAATCTCTCATCTTGGAAAAGCTTCTCTTAGCAGAGGCTTAACAACTTTAAAATTAAAAATTTGATCTTGAAAAAGCTCCTCTCAATAGAGGCTCAACAACTTTTAAAAAAATCTCTCATCTTGGAAAAGGCCCTCTCAGCAGAGGCTTAACAACTTTAAAAATCTCTTTATCCTCGAAACTAAGTTCTCATCTTTGAATAAGTAAATTTTTTTCTTTTGAAATCTTTTATTTCTTCATCTGAATATCAAAATCTTGTTTTTCATTAGAAAATGGAAAGTCTCTGTCTTGATTATAACTATTCATGGACGTATGCATTGAGTGCTCTAAATGCAATGCATGTAATACAATCAAAATTATCCATTGTAGTAAAAAGGTTCTCAAAATCTCTCGCTTTTTACTTCAAATTTCTCAACAATTGCTATGTAACCAATTTATTTTGACCATTGTATTCTTCTTTAACAATACTTTTCTTCTTCAAAGGTCTGCAACATCAATGTCTTGTCATGCTTTTTTCATCCTTTTTCATTTGTCTTTGTCAACTTTAAACAGTAATGCTGAGATCTTTCATATTTTTTTTTCTTTTTATCATTTTAAGTTCAAGATAAATAAAATGCAATCACACATTTCTCTTATTCACTTGTACGATGAACAAAAATATCAAATAAGGATAAAGGAAAAGATAGGCATTATTTTCAAAGGAAAGAAAATATTTCATTAGGCTGATAATAAGTGCATGGCAAAGTATTTGAGTTGAAACAAAAGTGCCCAAATAATGATCACAAGATAATCATGAACAAAATATTCTTAGATTTTTTCTCTAAAACTAAATCAGATGACTTCTTTGATTTTTCAGAGTTCATCAAACTATACTTGCCCCTGTGTTATGGGATCTTCTTCTGATGATGCTTCTGCTTCACATCCAAGTTACCTTTTCAGATTTTTAGCTTAGATAAGTTAATATATTTTTTAAGCAAAATATTTTTTTACAGCATTTGAATTTATTGGAGCAGGTAAATCACCTCCATCCATCTCTACCAAAATCAATGCCCTATCAAAAAAGGCCTTTTTCACCACGTACGGGCCTTCCCAATTTGATGTCCATTTTTTTTTTATTATCATGTTGATTTGGAATGATTCTTTTTAGCACTAAATCTCATTCCCTAAAGCAACGGGGATGAATTTTCTTGTCATCTCATCATCCTCTTTTGATATAATTAACCATGACAAAGTGTTGTAAGTCTTTTCTCTTCAATGAGATTTAACTGCTCGTAACGATTTCGAACCCATTTTGTTTCCTCGAATTCTACCTCCATTAATACTCTCAGCAAGAGAATTTCCACTTCGATCGGTAGCACAGCTTCTATTCCATATACCAAAGAGAACGGGATGGTCTCAATAGATGTTCAGACTGATGTTCTATAAATATGCAAAGCAAAAGGTAACTTCTCATGTCAATCTTTACAAGTATCAGTCATTTTCTCCAAGATTCTTTTGATATTCTTATTCGCAGCCTCCACTGCCTCATTCATTTTCAGATGATATAGTGTTGAATTACAATGACGGATCTTGAACTGAGTGCATACTTCATTCATCATTTTGTTATTCAAATTTTTGGCATTATCAAAAATAATTGTCTCTAGAAGCCCATATCTGCATATTATCTCTCTTTTTATGAACTTACATACCACAGATCGGGTCACGCTAGCATATGATGCAGCTTCTACCCATTTGGTGAAGTAATCAATCATCACAAAAATGAATCTATGCCCATTCGAAGCTTTTGGAGTGATGGAACCAATGACATATATGCCCCACATAGAGAATGGCCACAGAGGAGCCAAAACATGTAATGTTGATGGCAGAGCGTGAATCTTGTCAGCATAAATCTGACATTTATAACATCTCTTAGCCTAATCAATACAGTCACCCTCTATTGTCAACCAATAATAATCAGCCCTCATAATTTGTCTAACCATCATATGACCATTTACATGTGCCCCACAAACTCCATCATGCACTTCTTCAATAATCTTCTTTACTTTAGCTGTATTTACACATCTTAAGAGCATTTGATCTCAACATCTTTTGTAAAGGATATCTCTATCAATGAAAAAACTCATAACCAATCTTTTGATAGTCCTCTTATCATTGTCTGTTGCATGTTCTGGGTATTGCTGGCTTTTAATGTATTGCATGATATCATGATACCATGGCCTCTCATCAATTTTTTTTTGACACCTGAGCAATGTGTTGGTACATCCTTCACATCCAACTTGATGGGTTAGATTTCAGTATTTGCATCTATTTTAATCATTGCAGCTAGAGTAACTAGTGCATCAGCAATTTGGTTTTCCTATCTTGGTAGATGCTCAAACTGAACTTCTTTAAATTGCTTGACCAACTTAGAGATGTATTTATGATACCGGATCAACTTAAAGTCTCTTGTCTCCCATTCATCTCGTAACTGATAAATAACTAAAGCTGAATCTCCAAACACATCTAACATTTTAATCTTCTTTTTAATTGCTACTTGTAGACCCATAACACAGGCCTCATATTTAGCCATATTGTTTGTGCAATTGAAATTTAACCTGGCTGTGATGGGGTAATAATGCCCATCAGGAGATATCAAAATTGCCCCAATACCATAACCCAAAGCATTAGCAGCTCCATTAAAATATATCATCTATGATTTTTTAATAGGTTCATTTTCTTCAATGGCCATCACATCCTCATCAAAAAAATCTAATTTCATTGGCTCATAATCTTTGACTGCACGATCAGCAAGGAATTTAACTATTGCACTCCCTTTAATAGCCTTTTGAGTCATATAAACAATATCATATTCTGAAAGCAATACTTGCCATCGTGCTATTCTCCCTATCAATGAGGGCTTTTCGAAGATACTTAATAGGATCCAATTTTGCTATGAGCCAAGTAGCATGATAAAGCATGTATTGTATAAGCCTTCGGGCTGTCCAGGTTAATGCATAACACATATTCTCTAATGATGAATATTTAGACTCGTAATCAGTAAATTTCTTACTCAAGTAGTAAATTGCTCATTCTTTCTTATCATTTTTATCTCTTTGCCTCAGCACACATCTCATTGAATTTTCATACACTATCAAGTACAAAATCAAAGGTTTTTCTTGGCATTGGTGACACCAACACAGGTAGATTTGACAAGTATTCTTTGATCTTATCAAAAGCTTCTTAGCATTCATGATTCCATTATCTAGGATCATGTTTTCTAAGAAGCTTGAAAATAGGATCACACTTATAAGTGAATTGAGAGATGAAGCGAGCAATATAGTTTAATCTCCCTAAGAAACCTCGTATTTCTTTTGAGGTATGAGGAGGAGATAAGTTTTGGATGGCTTGTATCTTATCTGGATCAACTTCAATTCCTTTTTCACTGACCACATAGCCCAATAGTTTTTCTGATTTAGCTCTAAATGTATATTTGGCAGGATTCAACTTCAACTGAAATCTTTTCAACCTGTCGAATAACTTTTTAAGATTGACTATATGATCCTCTTCTTCACGAGATTTTATGTTCATATCATCCACATACACTTCTATCTCTTTATGTATCATGTCATGAAAAAGAGTTACCATTGCTCTTTGATAAATAGCACCATCATTTTTCAACCCAAAAGGCATGACTCTATAATAGAATGTCCCCCACATGGTCACAAATGTGATTTTTTTCATATCATCTTGAGCCATCTTAATCTGATTATACCCTAAGAAACCATCCATAAAAGAAAATATGGAGTGCCTAGCAGTATTATCTACTAGAGTATCGATATGGGGCAGAGGAAAGTTATCCTTGGGCTTGCCCTATTTAGGTCTTGATAATCGACACACATTCTCACTTTTCCATCCTTCTTGAGAACTGGTACTATGTTGACTACCAATTCAGGATATTTTACCACCTCTAAAAATCTTGGATCAAATTGCTTTTTCATTTTCTTTTTAATTTTCAGCAGCATCTCTGATTTTATGCACTTTAGCTTTTGCTGTACTGGTTTAAATTTTGATTTCAAAGGTAACTTATGTTTTACAATATCAGTACTGAATCCTAGTATATCATGGTAAGATCATGTAAACACATCCACATATTCTCAGAATAGCTATTTTAGTTTTTGCCTTTCAATTGGTAAAAGAGATGTACCAACTTTGATCTCTCTTTTGTTTTCACCATCTTCCAAATTTGCTGATTCGATAGTTTCTTGGTGGGGTTCAATTGGTTTATCTTTATGTTTCATTAATTTTAACAAATCAAGAGGTAGTGTGTAATTATCTAAATCTTCATCATTATCAAGTTCATCAACATGAATTAAGTTTTCAAAATCAAATCCAAGATTATTGCCATGATTATCTTTATGTTCATTATTTGAGACCCTGCAAAAGGGTAAGATGAAGAGAATATTGACACATAAAAATGGAATGACAAGAAAATGATGGAAAAAGCAATAGAAAGCAAAATGAAGATGAAAATAATAGAAGAAATATGGATGCATCTTCTAAGTCTTTTATTAAAATGACAAACATAAAGACACCACAAAAGATCACCCAATGCTTATAAAAGTAATTAGAGATTTAAAGTTTCACATTACTTTCAAAAGTTTTAAAGACAACATACAGCTTTACTACTTTCAGTTATTTAGCTCAAAATTTACAAGACAAGGGTGCACAAACAACTCTTCATCTCGACTCTTCATTTCTTCATCATCCACCATTTAAATGGTTAGCTCAGAAAACTCTTCCACGAATCCTACATTTAGGGCTATAGGTAGATCTGGGTAAATATATCCTCCCGAACGAAAAGAATCATAGAGATATGGAATGACCATAGGTTTTAACTTCGGCTCATATCCCCTAAGATTAGCCATCCTCTTATTTTTTTTTTCATTTACCATTATCACTTTGTCCCTTCTTGTTGGCTTATACCCTAAGCCAAACCTGTCTTTCTTGTCATATATGATCGATGGCTTCCTGATTCTTTGTAGGTTCTTTCCAAGTCCAGCTTCAAGTCGTCATCCCATCTTGGTAAACTATTTGACAACCATTTTAGTTATCATAGACACGTGTGGTGAATATAGTTTAGATTTTTCAGCCACATAGGCTACATTAGCAATCTCAAAATATCTATATGAGCATTATAGGGCTTCATTCGCTACTTCTACATAAAGAGTATTTATTGGTTAGGTGACCAATAAATCTTCTTCTCCTACTACACATATCAATTTTTTATCAACAATGAATTTGACTTTTTGATGTAATGAGGATGGAACAGCACTTGCCATATGTATCCATGGTCTATCCAATAAGTAATTGTATGAAGGAGAAATATCCATAACTTGGAATTTCACATTGAAAATGCATGGGCCAATCTATAATGGCATTTCTATGTCTTTCAATACCTCTCTTCAGGTCCCGTTGAAGGCTCGAACTATCATATGACTAGGTTTCATATAAGATTCATCAACATAGAGTTTTGCTAGAGTAGTCATAGGCATAAAATTGATGGATGAGCCATTATCAATCAAAACCTTAGCCATTATATGACTCTTACATTTAACAGTAATGTGAAGAGCCTTGGTATTTCCATGACCTGCAGGAAGAATTCTTTCATCACTAAAAGAGATATAGTTTGTAATTGTTAGATTGCCAACAAGTTGTTCCACATATTCAACAGAAACATTGTGAGACACATATGCCTAATTTAGCACTTTCAACAGAGCATTACGGTGTGACTCTGAGCCGAGTAATAACGACAATAGTGAAATTCTAGCTAGCATCTTGTTCAACTGTTCTACCATGCTATACTCGTTATATTTTATTAGCTTTAAAAATTCACAAGCTTCACTCTCAGAGACTGGCTTCTGAAATTCTTTTTCTAGGGCTGTGATAGGATTATTCTGACTTTTTTCTTTTTCTCCTACCTTTGCTTTCTATTTTCTGGCTTTCTCTAAATCTTCTAGAGTATAACATCTCCTACTTCAGGTTATGTCTCCTACGCCCATTAAGTTTATAGTATCTGGATTGACTATGATATCACAATCATACTTCCACGATATTGCTTTATCATTCTGATATGAAAAAAGATCAAAAACTTTAATTGTCACTACTGGTCGGGAGATGAGCTTTTCAAGCTTCAATGTCAATTTTTCATCATAATAGATAGTTACCGGTCTACACACAAACTTATTCTTTGAATCAATGGTAGACATTTTAGCTTTTGCTAACTCTTTTCTTTCTTCGTAAAATTTTATTTGGCCCATATCCATCAACTTCTGCACCTCTTGATAAAATTGGTGACAACTTTCGATAGAATGCCCTAAAGCACCTTTGTGATAATTGTAGCTTTCAGTTGAGTTAATCGCTTTAGAGCAATTTTGAGGTTCTATTGGCTTCAACATGTCAACTTTGACCAAGACTTCAAACACTTTAGCCATAGGAGTTTTGACCACTTATATTCTTCTTTTCATGTAGCTTGTTTGCCCATTAACCAAAGCATTTATTGATGGCCTAGTATAATTCGATAAAGGGTTCCTATTAACATTTGGAGTCCCTTATTGGTTGGTATCAAAGTTTAACACCCCTTCATTGATTAACCCCTGCACTTTGCACTTCAAAGCAGTACAGTTCTCAGTGGAATGACTTGGATTCCCATAGTGATAATACAATGCGAATTGGGGATCATACCATTTAGGAAACGGAGGTTTCAAAGGTTCAACAATAACATGAGCAAGTAAATATTTCTCAACAAGTTAGGGATACAAATCTGTGTATGTCATGGGAATGAGATCGAAAGTGAGTTTTTCTTAGGTATTTCTTAGGGCTCTTAGACCACTATTAGGTCTCCATTTTGGTCTTATAGGTACAGCAAGATGGTTATAGGAATATGTGGATGTCTAAAAAGATAGCTGAAAATAGGATGGATAAGTTAGTGGTTGTAGTGGTTGGTATGATTGATATGGATGAAAGATGGATGTAACATTGTTTATAGAAGGGTAATGGGTTTGGTAGACTGGTACAGAGTAGGGCATGAAACCTCTGAACTATTGCCCCATATAGTTTATTGCTTGGGCTTCATTCTTTTTCTTTTTGAGAACTCCATCTTTCTTTACTCCACTTATCTCTCCTGTATCGAGCTTACCATTCTTTATGGCACTTTCGATAATCTCACCTAATATCATCATATCTACAAAGTTCTTAATTGTATTGCCTATCAATCTCTCATAATATGGTACTTTCAGAGTATTCGTAAATAAAATAGTTGTCTCTTTCTCGGTGAGAGGAGGTTGAACTTGTGCAGCCACGTCTCTCCATCTTTGTGCATACTCCTTGAAGTTTTTAGTTGTTTTCTTTTCCATACTTTGTAGAGATAGACAATCTGGAACCTAATCCGTGACATGCCGATATTGTGTAAAGAATGCCTTTGTAAGCTCTTGTCAAGAACGAATACGAGTCCTATCTAATTGAACATACCATCTAGCTATAGAACCTGTAAGACTATTTTGAAATATGTGCATTAACAACTTATCATCGTGAGCATGTGCTGTCATCTTTCGACAATACATGGTGATATGGGTCATCGGGCATTTTGTGCCATCATATTTTTTAAATTTAGAGACCTTGAATTTAGACGGAATGACCACATCAAGGACTAAAAAAAGCTTGGTTGCATCTATGGAACCATAAAAATTCATTCCTTTCAGTGCTCTAAGCCTTTCTTCTAATAACTTTATCTTTTCTTTGGGCACTATTATCTTTCACTTTCTCAAATATCTTTATCCCTAGCTTTTCTTTTTCTTTGGGATCATCCAAATCAAAAACTAAGATTGGCTCGGATAGTTTTTTCATCATAATAGGATTAACAAAATTTTGAAATTGTCCCAGAGCAAGTGTGGATGTCATTCCTAGATAAGGATGGAGATATCTACTGGAATAGAAATTTATACTCTAGTTTCTTGAGAAGGTTGAATCGGTTGTAGCTCAAACCCTAGAGGGTAAACAGGATCCACCATGTCTGGCAATTGCTCTTGAAAGCTAAGATTTTTTCTACTACTTTTCCCTTGTCAAGTTTTCTGAGCATATCCATTATTATACTGAGATCCCTTTTTAGTTCTTCTTGAGCTTTCTCGACTTTCTCAAATTGACTGGTCTGTTCTTATTCCATAATTCTTGTTTGAGTCATGGTATTGTATGAATGGTGAGTGGGTTGAGTCAAAATTTTTTAAGGGCAAGCTATTCTTGAACCTTTATTACCACAAATTTTTTAGAAAAATTAGAATGCCATGTGTGAAAAATTTTATTTTATTTTTTGAAATTTTTTTTGAAAAAAAACAAAAATGGTGCAAATAATGCATGAATGGAAGTGAAAAATATTTGCTCATGGACAAATTTCAATACTAGAAATTTTTATTGATTTCATACAACTTTGATTACATGAGATTTATCATCCTAGAATTATATCCATAGAAGTGTTTGACTTGCTCATAATGGTCTTTTACCTCGTCTAGAAAGTTTACTAGGCACTGTCCATATTCTCCTACAAGATTGACTTCTTGTTTTAATGATTCTACCTTTTCAACCATCTCACGTACCTTTTTTACTACCTTATAAACTTGATTGGTTACATGCTCTATGTACTGTTGCCTCCCTAAACTTTCTGCTTTTCACATCATGCGAGCATCTCTTTCTGAATCACATGTGAAGATCCAATCTTTTTCCCTTCTATGTCATTCATCTATCATTACTGAAATATGGTTCTTGTGATCTTGCAATTGTAGCTTCAACCCTCGGATTATCTGATGAAGTGATTCTTTCTCATTTAGTACTTCAAAGTACTTTTTTTTCTCTTTTGCAAGCATGGCTTTCAACCTTTCCTTTTCTTTTTGGCATTCCACCAATCTTGCTAAGGTTGTAGAGTATAACCCCTTCCAATTCTAACATTCTTTAGAAATTCTAGTGGTCTCCTCTTGCCTTTCTTGACCTTTACCTTTCCATTGGTTTATTTCTTCTTGGAGCTCATCTACTTTGTATTACCGGCTAAGGTAAGACTTAGTGACTTTTTTAGTTTTGAATTAGATTCATAACCTCTTATTTTTCTAGTGTAGATCTTTCAAATCACTATTAGCCACATCTCGTTCTTTTATGGTTTTTTCTAATCTGCTCCCTTGTATCTTTGCTTCATACTTTAGTTGTCTTACATTCTCACAAAGTCTCAAATTTTCTCTTTTTATTTCTTTTTTTTCAACTTTTAATTCTTTCTTCACAAGCTCAACTTTTGATAATTGTACTTTTATTGAAAGATTAGCTAATTGGTGTGAGCCATCATCAGGAGAGAGTACTATCTCTCTAGGCCGCCTTGCTTTCCAAATCTGGTAATCATGAGTGACTTTATCGGTGAGAGGCCCTAACCTTATTCTTCATGTTCTTTTCTATGCTTGGATCAATTGTTCTGAGGTTCTTGATGGATTTGGTTCCCCATAAATGAATTCTACTTGGACTAAGCCATAAGTGGCAAGAACAAACTGTTTTGCACCAAATTGCCTAAGTACCATCAATAGAGTATAACTTACAATACCCCATAATCCTAACAATGGTATCCACGGCTCATTTTCGTCACGATACAACAAAGGCACTTGAGGCATCCAAGGTGCCATCCATTCAATTTCATCATTGGTAATCCTTCGTAAGAAAAGACCCACTCTTCCTTAATTTTCAATGTAGGCCATTGACTCTTGCAGAACTCTTCAATTAGTGTTTTGTTTCATAGATACGGCTTTGAAAATGCACTCTTCCCGCATTTAAAATGACTTCTAACCCACACATATAATAGCGGTGCACATCCTATGAACTATCCCTTTCCATTTCGTCGATAGAAATTTAATGATCGAATGGTTTCTGCTAAGATAACTGGTGCGGGATTAATTGCTTGGGTTTCAATTTAGCTTGAAAAAATCCACTACAGTTATCTCAATGTAACTTAAAGTCTTTGGAAAGATTACCATGCCATACAATGATAAAACAAACACAACCATGCCTTTGTCATCATTTAAATTCTCCTGAATGAAGTTTCGAAAAAAGTCCCAACGAATGCCGAGATGTTCACCTTTAGGCTTCGCAAAGAAATCAATGGTTTCCACTTTAACCCCCATAAGCTTGGCCAACTTTTTACAATAACCTAATTTTGGCTTTCGAGTGAATACTTTATCTGGACACTATAGTTTTATCTCGAGCAAAATTGAATACTCTTCAATAGTTGACATCAAATCTTCCCAATTAAAAGTGAAGCATCTATAGGATGGATCCCAAAATTGTATAGCTGCCCTTATAAATTGCTCATCGATCACTACTGAAATGAGGGATGCAATCTGCCCATACTTCTTACAAAAGCTTTCTTTTATTTCTTCATTTAATTATCCCTAGATAGCAGCTAAATCTTCTAAATCATTCTATATGAGATCCAAATGCACCTTCTTAGGTAACTTTGACACATAGCATATAGGCAAGCAATCTTCATTATTTTGACCGAACATATACTTCATTATACGGCTCACATGGGACACTGACTGAGGATGAGCAAATCTGAAGTTCTACGAGATCCATGAAATTTTTTTAGGGAGAAATATGTCTTAGAGCAAATATCTTGATGCAAAACTGTATAATATGATTTATGTAAAAAAAAGAAAAAAATAAAATTGAGTTCGTGTGAGGATGGGGTTTGAAAACAAAAAATATATTTTTTAAGATTTTTTGTTTTGTTTTGTATTACACACAACTTTTATTCTTAGGTATTTCCTACAAGAAGGTAGACGAGGCTGTACCTAAGGTTGGTTTCATAGGCTTATTACATGCTGGGTTTAGATTGACACGTGTCTAAAGGTTCCTAAATTATTCTTCACTATCATCTACGCTAGACTAGTAAGGGACCCCAATCCTCACCCATTACAGGCTATGAACAAAAAGGGTTCAATTTGAGTGAAAGTATTTCGCTTACCATTGCGAAGGTTATCACCTCACGAGGGCATAGGTACTTTACTTCCTCTTATAAGGGACAGAGCTCGGGTATAGAGCTCATGCATGAGATGTAGCATGTCATTGTGTGTGCAAATGTATCCTAATTTATTGAGAGTAATATATATAGAAAAAATAAAGTATAAAAAAAAGCATAGTAAAAGAAATGTGTGTGAACTTTTTTTGTTTTTGATTTGTTTTTTTTTTTTTACTTTTTTTTGGTTGAAAATGAAAAATAAAAATCTAAGAAATCAATTAGGACTGTTTAAATCAAAATTTGAGGATAACACGTAGTTAATTTTGGCCTGACTCTTAAAAGCAATTCCTATCCCTAATGGAGTTGCCAAGCTGTCATAATGGTTTTGTGTCCGCCTAATGAATTTAAAAATAAAAAAAAAAGTCGCCACCAATCTTTTTTTAACTAGGTGTGATTGGCCACCTATTAAAACATATCCTTTTAATTAATTAAAAAGATAATTTTAGGGTCTATGCAACAGTCTGGGTTCGGGAGTCGGTTATGTGTGGGAAAGGATTAGCACCCCCACAGTGCCTGTTTAAAATGGTACCAATTAACTATGTGTTATCCTTTGATTTTGATAAAAAAAATATTATTTTTGGTGTTTGAAAGATAATTTTCTTGATTTTTTTATTAGAAAAAAAATTTTATTCTCAAGAAAAATAAATTAAAATCTTTTTATTGAAATAATTCTTAAAATGTTCTAGTATGTTGGTAACATTAGAAGAATTTTTTCTCACCTAGAGATTTCTTAGGCATCGCTTCTCGAAATACCAAAAATCTCATCCTCTGAGGCTCGAATTTACTTTTCGTAAAAAAATGTTATGCATGTAATACAAAATGTTACTATGTTTATGCACACATTTTATTCTCCTTTGTTAGAAATTTTATTAATTATTTTATTAATATTTATTTTTAATTGAAATTTTGAAGAAAAAAATTTAATTATATTGAAGATTTTCTATAAAAATTCCAATACACTGGTAATATTTTACAAAAAATCTTCTCACCTACAGATTTCTTAAAGCATCTCTACTCGGAATACTTTTAGAATCTCATCATCGGATAAAATTGCTTTTCTTCTCATTTTTATTACTTACATTTTTAATTTATTAATTAATTTTTATTTATTACTTTAAAAAAAGAAAATTTTTATTGTATTGAAAAAAAATTTTATAAATACTCCAATACACTTATAGTATTTTAAAAAAAATCTTCTCACCTAGAGATTTCGTAGGCATCACTACTTGGAATACCTTTGAATCTCATCGTCGGATAAAATTTTCTTTTCTTATTTTTTTTATCAATTTTATATTATTAATTAATATTATAAAACAATAAAAATTTATTTTGGTAAATTTAAACATTTTTACATACATAAATATCAATAATAATAATTAAAATAACAAAAATAATATATATAAAAAAATCTTTAAAAAATTAAAAAAAAATTTGTTTACCTGAACCAGATCGGTCAATAGTCCGGTCAACGCGGGTCTGGACCGATTCGGTCGGTTCGGCGTCAACGGTTCAGTCTGGGTCAGTTTAGCAATTTGGGCGCGGTCCGGTTCGGTCTGGTTCAATTTAGATGGATTGGTCAAAGTCAAAAGGAAGAACGGATCGTAAGGTCGGTTGCGCAGATCCTGGGTTAGGTTGCGGGTCGACGAGCAGATCCTTAGGTCTTAAAACAGCGTTGTTTTGGACATTATTGAAATGACGTTGTTTTGGATTTAGTCTTCTATATAAAAGTCAAAAAAAAAATTTCATTCATTCTTTTCCTTCAGCAGAAAAAAAAACCTTCTTTTTTTTTTTACTCAGCCAAAAAAAGAAAAAAAAAATCGTCGGCCGGTAGCTCCTTCGCCGTCATCGGTGGTAGAAAAATTCTACAATCTCCCAAAAGCTTCCTTTTTTCGTCCTCATTCTAGATCTGACCTTATTTTCATCAGAAATAGCCCTGATAAACGTAGATCGGGGCTTAAACTTTCAAGTTTTTTTTTTAAACTAAAATTGATTTTTTTTTGTAAGTAGCTTCTCAAGCGCTGGGTTCCCTATTCCAGGGGAATGTTTTTGCCTTTGTTTTGTTTATGCAAAATGGCTTTGTTTTTTTTTTACAGAAAGCTCTTTTTTTTTATTTTTTTCGCCTTCTTTTTTCGATTCCTTTCTTTTTCGCAGATTACAAGCTCTATTTATAGAGCTTGCTGGGATTCAAATCCTAGATCTTCAAGGATTCAAGTCTCATTTTTTCAACTAGCGTGATAAGCTGACATTCACGCTTTGGCTAGTGTCGACGGCTGCCGGTGGTGGTTTTGGATTTTAGGAGAGTGCATTTAATGCACTCATGCTTAGTCAACTTGAATCGGATAAGGAAGAAGAATAAGGAAAAAGAAAGAAGGAAAGAAAGAAGAAAGAAAAAAGAGAGAAAAAAAATAAAAAACAGAAAAAGAAGAAAAAAATTAAATAAATAATAATAATAATAATAATAATAGTTAAAAAAATGGTGTTTATAGTGGTCACTCCAAGTAAGGAGATCTTCTACACGCTTTAGGGGAGCTTGTGTTGGTCAGCAAACCACATTACTTTGAAGAGGGCAAAGGATACAGTGACATGAGTTTGAACCGGTCAAAGGACTACATATATTTGGCTAGGCCAAAGGTTTTTTTTTTTTTTTTTGAATTTATATTTGATGCATTATTAATGTATAAATATTATCTTATAATTTAATATCATTTTATTAATGAGCAAATATGAATTTTTTTACTCTAGAGTGACCAAATATGATTGTTAAATCAAGTAATTCCAAAGTGAAATTGGACAAAACGATCAAGAGGATAAAATGAATTGATTTTAGACAAATACACATGAATCAAATGCATATTCAAAAAATTCTAATTATTTCGTTATGGGATTAAACAATAAGAGTTGACAATAACAGTACACTACAAATTGATAAAAAGTTTTACAAACAAAATTAGTTAATTAGCGGCTTTAGACGGGACAAGTTCCACTTTGGCCACCACTATGCATTTCATGGTTCACAAGTTGCAATAAAGTAACCATTCGAAGAGGAATCTCCAAGGATGTTTGGGAAGAAAGAAACTCCTTGCAAACTTCATCCATCATTGGTCGGGACTTTGGTTTCGTATGTAAACAAGCAAATGCCAGTGTAGCCGCGTGAACAATATTTTGTGCAACCAGTTGGCTTGTTGGAAGTGGTAGTCGTCTGTCTAACACATTAATTAGCTTGATATTTTGCAAAGAACATGGCGATGACAATGATGATGATAAAAGTTCTCCAGGATGCTTTCCCATTAATGTTTCTAATGCCAAAATCCCGAAACCATAGACATCACATTTTTCAGTTGCAACAATTGTGTAGGTCAGTTCTGCATAAACAAATTACATACATTAAAAAAAAAGATATGATAACATAATAAAATAATTAGTAATAATGTTTACTTATTATTTTAAATCCCTGTCTATTAAAATTTGAAATATGTATTTAACCTAAAATTAATTGACAATAAATATATAGATCATTGTTATATTTTTATGTTCAGGATTGATGTGTGATTTATTTTATCATCACTCAAATACTATGATATCAAAAAAAAAAAAAAAACCAAATATAATTGAAGGAGGACCAATATTGACAAAAGAAAAGAAAAGAAAGGAAACGCAATGAAGTAGTAGAAGTTAAAAAAAAAATACCAGGGGCTAAATAGCCACATGTACCGGTAAGAACAGTCAGATTAGATGAATCAAGATGTAGCATTCTAGCTGCTCCAAAATCAGCCACAAAAGCCTCCAAGCTTGAGTTTAGTAGAATATTGTTACTTGATATGTCTCGATGAACAATTGGAGGTGCAATCATGATGCAAGTAAGACAAGGCATGAGCAACGGATTTGATGATCTCAACTCTTTTTATCCAATTTAACTCCACAGCTTCATCATCATTACTTAAGCTTCCTTTTTCCATGTATTCATATATCAGAAACATGTTTCGCTGGTGTAGACAATATCCATGAAGTTTCACAATATTTCGATGTCGAATTTCAGACAAAATTTTTGCCTCATTCCTGAAACTCTTGTCGAAACCCGGATCCTCAGCTTCAAGGCGATGAAGTTTTTTCAAAGCAACTATTTTACCACAAGGTAGTTGCGCTTTGTAAACACTTCCATAACCGCCTGTTCCAATGCAGTATCGAAAATCAAAATTTTCTGTTACTGCAATAATGTCTGCATATGCTATCCTTCCATCGAAGTTCCACGTTGAGCTCAAATCCCCATTTTTTGTTGTTTGTGAACCAGATTGGTTCTTTTTGGCCTCGAACGGCCACAAAAACAAACACCCTAGAATAGAAAAAGTAGAGAATATGGCAATAGGTAGGAATATTTTTGTGAAGTAAGGAGTTCTACTGCTCTTGGTTTGAATGGTTGGTGAATCACAGGGGTAGGGTGATAAATCCTTGTTGCCTTCAAATGGATTGGGATAGATAGTCTTACAACCATTACTGGTATCAATAATCCGGAGTTTAGTGTCACCCAAGTCAGGAGTTTGACCTGAGAGTTTGTTGTAGCTGAGATTTAAAAATTGTAGCTTCGAAAACTTGGCTATCTGAGGAGGGATCTCCCCCTCTAAATTATTGCTACTTAGGTCCAATGCAGACAAATTTAAGCAACTCCCAATTTGATAAGGGATGTACCCCTCTAAATTATTGTTGCTTAGGTCCAATTCCTGCAAATTTGAGCAACTCCCAATAAGCGGAGGGATGTACGCCTCTAAATTATTGTTGCTTAGGTCCAATCTCTGCAAATTTAAGCAACTCCCAATTTTAGGAGGGATGTATCCCTCTAAATTGTTGTTGCTTAGGTACAATACCGGCAAATTTAAGTAACTCCCAATTTGTGAAGGTATAGAACCACTTACTTTGTTTTCAGAGATGTCTAATAGATATAGTGATTTTAAATTCCCAATTTCTTTTGGTATAGGACCTTCTAGAAGATTTGAACCAAGGGACATCGCCTGCAATTTTGATAAATTACCAATAGAAGAAGGGATTGGCCCAGTAAGGTTGTTAGCTCCAAAATATAAATATTTGAGGTTGTTAAGCTTTTCCTATTTCTGAAGGAATGGAACCATTGATTTCATTTTGTAAAAGGTAAACTTCTTCCAATTTTGTCAAACGACATAAAGCTAGAGGAATAAGACCAGTAAATCTATTATCATAGATGCTTAAAACTCTTAGGTTCTTCAAATTTTCAACATTTGGAGGTATGGAGCCCTCAAGTTGGTTACTATCAAGGTACAGAGTTGCCAAATTGGTTAATTGATACAGAGTAAAAGGTACTGAACCGACAAGCATGTTGTTAGAGAAATCCAAATAAATCAAATTTGTTAGATATTCAATTTCTGATGGGATAGATCGATTAATTTTGTTGCTCCGAAGATCCAGAGATTTAAGATAGGTTAATAGACCCAAAGCAGAAGGGATTGGACCAGCAAACTGATTCCAACTCAAATTTAAACTAACAAGGTTTTTCAAATTCCCTATTTGTGGAGGGATGGAACCATTAATGTTATCATTATAGGAAATGTCAAGAAACTCTAATTGGGTTAGGTTTCCTAGGGAAGAAGGTAACTCACCAGATAACCCACAATAGGACAAGTTCAGGTACTTCAATGCGGATAGATCACCTATCTGAGGCGGGATATTTCCACCAAGTTTACGGTCGCTAAGATCAAGAAGGACAAGATTTGGAAATGAAGAGAAATTTAATTTTCCAAATCTAACACCAACCTGAATCACGTCAGGAGATGGGTTAATTTTGGTGATGCTTCCTGCATTGTTGCATGAAATACCGAGCCACTTGCAACGTTGTGAAGTATCGTTGCTATAGCTACTCCACCAGCCACTCTCTAGCAAAGCCACAGCTTCTGATTCCAGTGAAGAAACTGCTGCTAACAGGGTTGTAGCAAAGGAAAGAAGGATGGTACTCCAGAACACCCCTAGAAAAATGGAATATTTGGTTAAGGATGAGGCCATATCTATTTAGCTTGAATATCTGGGGTTCAATTGTAGCATGTTATGAATTCCTGAGACTAATGAATTTATATGGAGATGGAGTAGTCGAGGTCTTCTACTTTTTGTTAGACAATTGTTGTCATTGATTGTTCTGTAAATGTCATGGAATTATACATATGAATAATGCATTTTCCCAGCAATTTGTTGCATAGACTTGCAATACCGTGTTTAGATGACTTGAAAAAGACAATTATCTTTCTCTGTTGCTAACTAATCTTTAAAATGCATAAGGTATGAGGTAAAAATATTTACCAATCTAAAAAACTCAATCCTCACTCCGATTTTAAAACTTCTAACAGTTCTTTTTTTTCTTTTGTTTATGGCCACAAAATTAAAGTTTTTTTTTATATAAAATTAAAATATAATTTATATTAAAAATTATATTTTAATAAAAATTATAACAAATTAAATTTTAAATCAATCGAATCAAAAGCAAATCACACATATTTTTCGGATTGAGATTAAATGCCAAAAATAATCGTAGAAAATCAAGATAAAATATGTTCAAGTGAAACAATTAAAATGTCGAGTAAGAGTCAGTATGAGAGAAAACACTTCGGTCACATCCCTTTGCTATCCTTAATTTTTAAGGCATGCCATCTCTTATATTTCTTTTATTCTTTCTTGTTTTTTATTCTCCTTACAAGGGAAGCAAAAACATGTACCTGTAACAGCCACATTTGTCATACGTTTTCCATTGAACGGGAGTACAAGTTTATTGACTACCATTCATTTCAAATGGAAAAGAAAACACGTTGGATCAGATTGGGGAATTTGTGTCTCCCGTAGTAGCCAAATAAACAAGATCATTTCACACTGTGTTTAGACGATTGCATGCAACAGCCACATTTTTCATGTCTTCTATCTCTAAAAGCTAATATTAAGTTAGAAAAGGATCCAATGTCGATTTGCTTTTGCGTGGATGTTTACTTAAAGTCTTCTCTTTCTAATTGATTAATAATATTATTGCAAAGAAAGTTCAAAGAAAGGACAACACGTACTTGCTCTTTCTTCTCCACCATACAATTTCTTCAATTTGGATGTATTTTTTATAGTTGGAATGTTACCAAATTTATTCTATGTATAATAAGCTTGTAGTAAATACCACAGATGAAATATTATGTAAAAACTGGAAATTTGTCTTTCAAAATGTTTTAGACATTGTCTCTATTAATTTTTTTTTGGATAATTGATAATTGTATTAAAATCCAAAAAAAAAAAAAAAGAAGCAGATGTCAGCTCGCTACATGAAAACATTAAGAGTCCAAGTCTTACCAAAATTAAACAAAACAAAATAATAATGATAAAAAATAACCAATTGTTGGAGTTGAAGTCTTTTCTTCTATCTTTTTTGAAATGTTCTATCTTTCAAACGAGATAAGCCCGTGCAAAAGGTCATATTAAATGTGGTAATTACTCATACAGATTAACTTTGAAGTGTTCTATAGTCTAGGAATTAAGTAATAATACAGCTACTTCTCAGTAACAACAAACCTTAAATGTCTTTCACGTCCATTGACTTGGAATGGGAAACAGAATCCATTGGACCAAATTGGAGAATTTTTTCCTTGATGGTAAAGACAAAGAACAATTTTATTTTCCCGGTATTTTGGTGCATGTTCTTCTGCACTTTCCAACCCTACTTCTAGAGTACTTTAGAAAGCAAGAAAACTGATTACTAAAGGTTTTCTATACATTAATTGCAAAGAAAATTCTAAAGGTCTCTTTCTTTTCCAATTCTCTGTTTTGAATCTCGCTTCCTCCCCCTAGGTAGATAATTTTATAATGGGAATTCAACCTAAAATAAACTAATAATAAGAGGATAATTTAATTTAACAATTCTTTATTATACCTTAACTAATAATTTATTGAAAAAAGTATTTTAATAATACCATTTAAACCATCTTGATAGAAATGTTTACTCTTACACATTTGTGGTATGCCAATGATGATATATGAGGTGATGTTGGTATAATATAGTACAAACTCATGAAAATTGAGATTTTTGATTTTATGATATTACAATATTGTCAAACGCAATGAATGATCATAAAAAGGCAAGAAAAAAATGCCCAAAAAAAAAATCATAATGAAACACATAATTCTTTTCAATTTAAAATTGAAGCTCATCATTCATGTTTATGGTCTTACAAAATTGTGATAAGTCAATGATGATATATGAGATGATGATCTTGGAATAATATGGTACAAACTTTTGAAAATTGAAAACTTTGATTTTATGATACTAAAATATTATTAAATTAGAGGTGTAAATGATACATTAATACTCACAAATTTCTTAGGTTTGACTTGAATAAAACTCGAATTTGTCTTAGTTATTATCGAGTCAAGCTCAAGTTTGAGTAGTTCGACTTATCGATCAAGCTAAGTTTGAACATTTCTATATTCGGCTCAAGTAGTTTACGAGTCTAATTAAATTTTTATTTTTAATATATTTTTTATTATTTTAATTAATAAAATATCTCAAATTTAAGCACAAATAATCGAGATTTTATCAAATATAAGAATTGAGTTTATTTTTAAATGTTAATTGAGCATAATCAAACGAGCTCAAGTAGTTCGATTTTTATTTTAAGTCGAATTTAAATTAAAAAAATAAAATTCAATCGAGTTCGAATTGAGTTTTAAGCCTAAAATTTTGAGTCGAGCTTAAACTTAATATTGTATCGGTTTTAACTTGATCAATTACACTCTTATACCATGTACAATGAATGATAGCTAAGGCTGTAATTGCTAAACCTAAAGCCACTTTAGGAAAACAAAACATTTCCTTGAAAGACATTTTCTGAAAAGATGATTTTTTTATTTGGATGGTTTTTGAGAAAAAAAAAACAATTTTTGGTGTTTGTTTCAAATAAAAATCAATAATCTTCCTTCCACTCTCTTTTTTAACTTTTATTTCACTATTAATCATCAATTTCTCAATTCTTCTTGATAAAAATCAATTATCAATTTCTCACAATACTCCAATTCTTTTTTTTATCAAAATCCATTTCAAAACTCACAAAAAAAAAAAGGCGCAAAACCTTGGGTATTTCATTGCTTTTCAAAATCTTGTTGGCCAACATAAACTTGTGGATAAGTCTTTTATGGGTATTCAAAATCTGTAATACCTCTCTTCAAATCTGTCTCTCCCAGTGTTTTTAGTTTGATTTGCACAATGAAAACTTGTGGAGTAAGTAGCTTTTGAGCATTTTTATAGCTGCAAGAGAAACAAGCAAAGAAGGATTTTAATGGTTGTAGGAAAGAGAGGGTGTGGAGGAGATAGATTTTGATGGTCATTTTTTTATCTTCAAATACAGAAAATTGCGAAAATTATAACTTTCAGAAATCGGTCTCCATTGAAACAAATGAAATCTAAAAGGGAAAAAAAGTACCAAAAAAAAGAAATTATTTCCAATTTAAAATGGAAGCTCAACATGAGATCTAAGATGGCAAAACAATCTCCCTAATTGCCAGCATGCATGATGTAAAGACTATGATTCATTTGCACCCTTTGTTAATGTAGAGAATTAAAGAAAAGAGCATTACTATTGAATAATTTTAAATTTAAAATATTATATTATATAAATCATTTCGTTGATTTTAATTTCAATATTTTGATATCATTAAATATTAAAAAAAAAATACCCATCGGAGCATCACACAGGTTGTAACGAGCCTGTTATATATTGAGTGACATTATTATAGCAAGAAGTGCAGGAATGAAAATTATAAACAATAAATGCTGCAATAAATAGAAACATAAAAGGGGGCATTCTTTCTTTTTGGATGATGTCGAGGCCGTTGGCTTGAAATTAAATTTATTGTACAAAAATTTCTTAACTTTGATTTATTTGTCCTCACCTCTTTTTCTTATACTTGCCTGTACAAAAATTTATTATTAATTTAAGTGATTAATTGTTTAACATACTGTAAACATCGATATTAGTTTAGAGTTTTTAATATTCGAAATTTTTATTTAAATTTTTTAATTAATCTCTAATCTTAGCCCATTTAAAAGTATTGAGATGCAACTGAGCTATGAACTGTAATCATTGGGACTAGAGTTTTTTTTTTTATTAGGTGTGGAGGCCCATTTTGATATGGACCATTTTTTGCTTGCTTGCATTTATATTTTCTATTTTTGTTATTTTATTTTATTATATTGATAAAAAAAATACAAAAAGATAAAGATTAAAAAAAGGGAAATAAAAAATCAAATTAAAAAAGGAAATCAGATAAGGGATATCAATATCAAAACTCTTGAAAGTCTGCAAAAGAAAATTTAAAGTTGGATTAAACTTGTATGAAAATAAATTTGGATTAGCAGATAAAATTTCTAAATACAAAATTTAAATCCTAGAATCTTCATCTCAACCGATACTCAGTCCCTGTATACCCCAGCATCATCAACATCATCATACAATGAAAACATAAAGAGCAATGTCGTAACGGTTTTGAGACCGTCAGATGTAAATGGAGTTTTAAAATCGAGAGGAGTCGCCATCAATATTTGTTAGGGTGTGATTGACCACCCAAAAAGTTTATCTTTTTAATAAAACTATAAAAATGGATTTAAAGTTTATCAAAAAGATAAATTTCGGTCTGTGAAAAATCAGGTTGGGTCCGGGAGTCGGTTACGTGTGGAGAAAGATTAGCACCCCCCAAACCCCATAAATTGGTACCATTTAATTATATGCTATTTTTGGTGTCGGATAAAAATGATTTTGATTTGAAATTTAATACTAATTCCTTTCGTTTTAAAAAATATTTTTTTGTTAAAATTTTTATTTAGAAACATTGAGAAAAACTTTAAGTTAAAGAATTATCTTAAAATTCTACAACATCTATGCAGAATTTAAAATAACTCTTTTCACCTAAGATTTAACACAATAATCCTTAAAATGAAATAACAATCTTTATAGAAAATAATTGTTAGTGACTCTCCAACATCTAGGCAGAGTACCAAGAATCATTTCTTTCGGAATGTTATTTTTATTTTATTTTGTAATATCACAATTTTTTTTTAAAAAGTATTATTCTTTTTTATTATAAAATATTTTATCACCAAGTAGTAAATAAAAATTAAAGACAGAATAGTGCAAATAAACATTGATAATAACATGCTAACATATGTATGCCAATGAATGTTTTGTAAAATGAGATGCAATTTAAAAGTTAGATTTTTAAGTATAATGAGCCCATCCCGACTCTCTAACATATAGGTAGAGCTTAGGTGCGACTGTTTATATTTAAGATCCCAATTTATTGTTATACTTTTTATTTATTAATTTTTTTATCAATGCGAATTATGAAATTGTGTGAAAAGACTTAACAAAGTAAAATTTCCTAAATACCCCATCATCTAGACGGCATTCGGGAACAAATTACTTCAAATAGAATTTTCACACGCATCTTTAAGACTTTTAGGAGGTTTTGAGTAAGGGCCTAAATAGAGGTTTTAAAGGTTTGGTTTTAAGGTTTAGAGGGTTTTAAAGCTTGAATTTTAAGATATGGAAGGTTTAGGGTTTTGATTTTAGAGTTTGGAGATTTTAGGGTTTGGGTTTTGGGGTTTGGGGTTTTAATTTAAGGGTATGGATTTTAGGGAATGGGGTTTAATTAAAACACGAACATCTCTAAAAATCTCCATCATCTAGGCGAACTTTCGAAGCAAGTTCAATTTTTTTATGATTTTTAAAAACTAATTAAAAATTTCTTATATTTATTTTTATGAAAAATTATTAACAATAATTCTTCAACATCTAGGCGAAATTATTTTTAGAAAAATATTTTTATTCCTTCCAACATCTAAGTAGGGAAAATAATAAAAATTATTTTTTTTGAAAATTTTTAATATATATTTTTAATTATTACTTGTTTTCAATTTTATTATTATTAAAACAATTAAACATTTATTCTAACACATTTAGAAATTTATCATGCATAAATATAAAAATATACTTAAAATAAAAAAAAATAATAATATAAAAAAATTAGAAAATTAAAAAAAAAATTTTTTACCTGAACTG
>NW_019167960.1:2767701-2793233 GCF_002303985.1 Durio zibethinus | reverse complement strand
GTAAATTAGAAAAGGATCCAATGTGGACTAGCTTTTGCTTGGATGTTAACTTAAAGTCTCCTTTTCTAACTGATTAATAATATTATTGCAAAGAAAGTTCAAAGAAAGGACAATATGTACTTGCGCTTTCTTCTCCACCATACAATTTCTTCAATTTGCATGTATTTTTTTATAGCTGGAATGTTACCAATTTCATTCTATGTACAATAAGCTGTTGGTAAATTCCACAGATAAAATGTTATGTAAAAACCGAAAATTTTATCTTTCAAAATGTTTTAGACATTGTTTCTATTAATTGTCCTCTTTTTTGGATAATTGAAAATTGTATTAAAATTTAAAAAAACAAAAAAGTGGATTTTATTCTGCTACATGAAAACATTAAGAGTTCAAGTCTTACCCAAACTAAACAAAATAAAAGAATAATAATAAAAATTAGCCAATTTTCAGAGTCAAAGTCTTTTCTATCTTTCATTGAAGTGTTTTATCTTTCAAATGAGACAACCCATGCAAAGGACTTAGTAAGATGTGATTGACTTCTAAGCTTTGAAATGTTCTTATTCTACGAATAAGTGATAATACAACCTCCCTTCTCAGTAATACAATCTTACGTGTCCCTTTCCCGTCCATTGACTTGCAATGGAAAATAGAATCCATTGACCCCAATTGGAGAATTTTTTCGTTGACTGGTATAGACAAGAACAATTATTTAATTAATTTTCTCTTAAAAAATTTATTTTTCCCTGTATTTTGGTGGGCATGTTCTTCTGTGCTTCCCAACCTTTTTATTTTTCCTACTTCTAGACTTTAGAAAGAAAAGAAAACTGATTACTAAAGGTCTCGCTTTCATGTTTCTATACATTAATTGCAAAAGAAAATTCTAAGATTTCTACCTTATCCAATTCTCCGCTTTGAATCTCACTTCCTCTCCATAGTAGAAAATTTTATGATGGGAATTCAACCTAAAAATTAACTAATAATAAGAGGATGGATAATTTATTTTAACAATTCTCTATTATACCTTAGCTTTAATTGATTTAAAATTAATTATTATAATCATGGAAAAAAGTTTTTTGATAATACCATTTAAACCATCTTGATAGAATGCTTATGGCTCTCACACAATTCTGGTAATTAAGCCAATGATAATATATGAGATGGTCTTGGTATAATATAGTCCAAACTCCTGAAAATTGAAAATTGATTTTATGATACTACAATATTGCCAAACGCAATGAATAATGACAAGAGGCAAGAAAAAATGCACAAAAAAAAAAAAGCATGAAGAAACAAATAATTCTTTTCATTTAAAATTGAAGCTCATCATTCATGTTTATGCTCTTACACAATTATGGTAAGTCAATTGATGATGTTGGAATAATATAGAACAAAACTTTTGAAAATTGAAATCTTTGATTTTATGATACTAAAATATTAGTAATCACAATGAATGATAGTTAAAGGGGAAAAAAAGCAGAAAGAAACAACAAATTCTTTCCAATTTACAACATGAGATCTAAGATGGCAGAACAATCGAACCCTAATTGCCCAGCATGCATGCTGTGAAGAATATGATTCATTTGCACCCTTTTCTTTCCACATTTATTTCAGGATCCATGAGTTGCACAATGAAATTTCCGGCCCCAAGAGGCTTTGCTAGATGCCCTTGGCTTGACAAAAAAAACTCCAGTGGGAGACCTGTCCTCATGGTTGTCATGACTTTGGTTCTATAGATACAGCATGCGAATGCTAGTATTGGCAATAAGAACAATATCTTTGACAACTGTATAACTTGTTGGAGGTGAATAGAACGAGGGTCTAATACATCATTTAACACTATGTTTTCCAAAAGGAGCTTTGATGGCAACAATGATAAAGAGGTCTTTGGGATGCCTTCGCAATCAACACTGCTCCATGCCAATACTCCAAAACTATAAACATCACATTTTCCAGTTCTACCGGTGTATAAGCAAGCTCTGCCAAACAAGAAAAAAGTGAAAAAGATATGTAGAGCAAAACAACAAACAAAGAAATGAAAATAATATTTCTCCAACTACAACAACCTAAGATTCCTCAAATGTTTTAGCATATTTAGTGATATGTCTCAAACCACACATACCGTTCTCATTCAAAACCATGCAAGCACCATCCCATCTTCTCCCCCGTATTCTCTTGACACCATCAAAATCAACATGTTTTTAACGAATCCACAAGATACTTCCCCTTTCCCTACTTCCTTTTCCTTCTTGGAACCGACGCATTCAACAATCCCCCATCATCATCCGCCCATTTTCAACAACAGACGAAAAAGGTCTCAACATTAGCCATCTACATATTTACTAAATTTACCACTAAACAACCAAATTCGTTGAAAACTTCTTCATTTGGGCAGATCCAAAAATGGGCACAAAAGGGTCTTTATCCAAAACCCAGTTTTCTAATTGTCTAAAGAATGAAATTAATCGAAAGGATAACATAAACTTAACTCTACAAACATTGCACTTAGATGTATAGATTCAAACAGAAACGTTGCAAGCCTCTTCCCATTTAATACCCACATAAAAGAGTAAAAACCCAACCTCCTAAGTTAATCGAACTTTGAATTGCAAAAAGTTTTTTTTTTTTTTTGCCACAGAAATTGCAATAAGTTAAAAAGGAGTTAAAATGTGACAATAGAAAGGAGACTAAAGAAACAAGAAAATGGGGATTTGCTGGAGCTTACCTGGAGAGGATTGAGAGGACAGAGTGAGAGAGAGGAAATGGAGGGAAAATCAGAGTCACCGGAAACCATAAATCCAGAGTCAGTTTTGGATTAATTACCGAGGAACTGAAGACGTTAGGACTCGGGGTGCTAGACTCACTCAGATTTGAGTTCCGGTGACTCGAAATTTAATGGGTTTTGCAGCCTTTGCGTTGGCCCAATTGTCTTGATAGTCCAGTTATGATTTATGAAGCCCGCATGATTTCTGTTTATATATGTTATAAAATAATAAATCAATTTACTAGTGCTGAGAGAATCTTATTAGATATATCAATTTTAAATATAATATAATGATTAATATAATTTAATAAAAATAAAATTGTTATAATTTAAAATTTTAATAAAAATATTTATGAGTTTGACAAAATAATAAATAAAATATTTTATATTAATATGTCAATAAAAATTACAACACAATAACTTTTTTGTTTTTATACAGGTTAAATACAAAACAAACATGATAAGATGCACAAACTCTCAGATCTAATTTCATGTTATAATTAACAACGTGTTTGCCAATATATTCCCACAAGTTTAAATAAAATGGAGATTATCAAGAATCAAACGATTATAATGAAGACATGAACTGATAACATTTGTGTCAACAGCTCCTCTCTAATGTCATATATTCCCACAAGTTTAATAATCCTGCTTCATAAAAATGGGAAATTGAAAAATTATGGGAGTTTCAACATAGGCCTGTTGTCAACATGCAAGGATGATATCACCAAGTATAATATTATGAGCGAAACCTCTGCTGGAGGGGAGTAGCCCAGCCTTGGCTGCAAAACTGTTACTAGGAACCTAAAGTAACATGTAGTAAATGTAAAGAAAGTTTTAAATATTCTACAAGCACAGCTTATTGACAGAATAAAATCTCTTAGTTATTGAAAAGATGGTTGCGCTTTCAAAGTTCGAACTAAATTTGGAATACCTGAAGGATAAGGGCCCCTTTTCGAACATTAAGTGATTAACAATCAGCTCAGGAGCAATTTCAATATTCAACCCTGCTCGAAAGCCTGACAGTGGATGAACAATGAAATATGAAGTAGTAGAGCTTGTTCCTTCAGGGTAATATTAAGTTAAATTGTTCAGATGCTCAACTCTTAGTATAACACCCATACCTTTTATCCCCAAATATTGCAAAATTATGATTGTAGTGATGGTTAAAATGCAGAGAAGGTGAAGTAAAAGGTCTTTATTGGAAGAAGAGGCAAAAAGGGGATAGCAAAGATCAGAATAAGAGGAGACCAAGAACTTGACCTTAGATTTATAAATAGTAATGAAACTTACTTTGCCAAACTGGATCAGCTGAGGAACAATCTTCAGCACTGTGGAGAACGGGATGGCAAATCCTACACCTGCAGATGCACCTGAAATGCAAATAACAAAATGCAGAATGCATTACACAGGAAGCAGCTAGCTTTTATTACTACTATTATTTTTGGCCAAGGGAAACATCGAATCATGAAATATCTTCTCATCAAGATAGAATCAATATTCCATAACTATTTTGTTTCAGATTATGGCACATGACATATGCAACAAAAAGACGGAATGTAAAATGACCTGTCTGTGTGAATATAGCTGTATTAATCCCAATTAGGTTTACCTGTCTGTGTGATATAGCTGTATTAATCCAATTAGGTTTACTTTTGAAATCCAACAGAGGATCTCCACTGCAACAAATAAAGAAAGCCAAGAAATAGCAAGCAGTGAGGAACTTGTTTAAAGAAATTAACTTTAAAATTTCGAGAAGGACGCTGAGGATTAGACAAATCATTTGGGTGAACCTGTTTCCTGGATTTATGGCTGCATCTATTTGAATTCCACCACCAATTGTCACTCCAGTTTGACTAAAAATGTCTCTCCACTAATAACTCCAACGGTAAGCGTTTGATCAAAACCAAATGGATTTCCAATTGCTAGACATTGTGTCCTACTCTTAAAGAAGAAGATTGCCCTGCCTTAATTGGCCTCAACAAATCTTCAGAGGCTTCTACCTAGCATGTTGAAGAGATCAGAAACCAGTTGCTCATAAACTTTCAGTAAATTAGCATATTATAGAGTATATGCACAATAAGAACAGCATTGGCTTGATGGATAAATTGATCGAGCCTATGCTATTACAGGTAATATAGATTTTTTTTTTCCTTTTTGGTACAAAGGAGTTATGCATTTGTTCTAATTTTAAGTTAGTACAGCCATTTTTCTTCATCTCATTGTTTAGGAAATTGCAGTTTCTATGTTAAAATTATTCATTAAACACTCAGCGATAAACAATTGAAGTTCAGACATGTAATAGACCTGCATAACTTCGCTTGTGAGAATAGACTAGTTTTTAATTGATGTGCAACCATGTGAGAATGCATACATACACAAGTTATGATCAGCTTACATCTGTGTAAACAATTAAAGATGGTTACACATACCCTTTTTTATTAATTGGTGTAATATAAATTCTACTAAACCAGATTCAATGGTCTATTTGTGTAGACTGTAGATCTGAATTTCCAGTTTCAAAATGATTGAATATGTCTAACAAAAGGTGACCATATATTGGTGTAGCTTGTAATATAATCAGACCAACCAATAATGCAGTTCAGGCAGTACTTTACACGGGAAAATCAAAGGAAAACTTACCTTTAAAACAGCAAGTTCTTTAGTGCGATCAGCACCAATCACTTACCCCAAAAATTCTTTTGTACCCCCATAAAACAGCAGTTAAACAATCAGAGAAACAGCTGCAGCAGTCCAAAACTTAATACCAGATAATGCAACTCAATTTACCAGCAAAGGCTAAGGGCACTGCATATATCACGCTTCTGATGCTAGGATATTAACTTGTGCAACAACTTTTGCCCAGGACTTGGATTTCTTGAGAGGGAATTACCTATCACTGAACATCCAAACAGAAATAGTTAACCTGGAACAAAAGAGGAGAGAAGAAAGTTTATAGAAGAAAAATATAAAGGAAGAATCTTAATCTGATATAGCTGACACTGATTACAGATTACCATAACATAGGGGGATGTTTTAATTAGGCATCGACTAGGATTCTCATGTAATGGAGATTCCTTAAATAATCATGTATTAGCATTCATCAGAGAGATAACTGCTATGGAAACAGATAGTTTACTGGAATTCTCGATGTCCTTGATCAATATATAGTACTTTGGGTTCATTTATTAGCTCTTACCATGATATTTGTCAACGATATGTCCTTTTGATTCCAGACAACACCAGAACCATTTTCTTTTGGAATCTGCCAGTAAACATAATGTTGCAGCACCCTTAGATGAGTTAATAAGCATGAAAGCATTTTAAAGTTAATGCAGCAAAATACTTAATGACCAGCTCTGAGTGTATGCATGAGGGAGAGGGAGAGAGATAAAGAGTTTCTTAGCCTTCTCTGTCATAAGCTTGCTTCTGTGAATTAAAAGATTACAGACAATGATCGATCAAATGAAAATCAGAAAAATACCTCAACAGCACCAGTTACATTAAGTTGAGGACGCAATGTTATATAAAAAATGTTGACAACAGAGTATGTATTCTTTTCAAAGAGTTGGACAGTTTTTTCCTATCAAATTGTTATGTATAAGCTTAACACTTGGTAAATACCAGTACAGAAGAGCTCGGAACTATAAACTAATCACAGAATTCCAAAACAACAACGATTTATCGAAAATGAAGCTCAGAAGGGAAGAGAGTTCCGGAAGGAAAAACAGGAGTTACATCTTCAACTGTCACTGATGGATCCTCCAATGCTTGAGCTGCAAATCCACAATGTATCCCATCATCAGAAGCAAATTGCTAAAAAGTACATAGATAGTAAGAAGGAAAGAATAACATTAAACTCGAAGTGGCCAACTACACCATATCCTTTCAACAGCATGGTTTCCAATTATCACTTTTTTGCACCTTCCAAAAACAATAAAGGCTTAGCTGTGCACCAATCTGTAGTTGCCTGTTTACTACTGCTATAAATTTTACTGGCAAGTGCATTCAAATAGATGACACAAGATTTCAACTCATTTACATTAGTAAGTTTAGTTGTCAATGACAATGAGAACTGTTAAATGAATTTATCAATAAAACAAGGAAGATTTCATCGACCAACAAAATCAATTCATATGAATAAGTTCTTAAAGTGGCAAAGGGGAAACCAAAGCTGAAATGTGCAGACCTAATAAGAACCTTGCAGAATGGTAACTCCAATAGGCAAAAAGACTTTCTAGCAGCACCCTCCTTGTTGCAAAAGGAATACTTTTGCCTATTATTACTTCACCCAAATCCACCATTCGTTCATTAACCAACCTAAAAGCATCAATCAACAAAAATTATAATAATAATAATAACTCCATAAAGAACTGAAGAAAAAATGAAAGTTGAAATCATTTTCTGTAACATCAATGACAAGTGTATAAATTACCAATCTTGGCCATTACTACTAGCATTCACTTTGTTCAATAAAAGAAAAACTGATAATTTTACATATGCATGTATATATATGAATATAACGCACGTTATTTATATATAGTGACATTCATACGTGCACACATACATGCATAACCAAATACACATAAACTCACATACATAATGAAGCTTAGATTGATAAACACATACACCCATACTCACATTATAATGATGCTTCTATGTATATATAAACGGATAAATTGATTCATATATAAACACACACATACATATACATACATACACATGAAAACACAAGCACAAATACTCTCATAAGTACTAGAAAAAATTACACCCACATTCAAATGAGGCAAAGAAATCAAAAGAGCAACAAGAGAAAAAAATGAACTTTATTAATTTCACCAAGCAAAGACATCTAAAAAGCTAAATGGGTATAAAAGATTAGCAGAATCTATTGAAGGCAATGTGAAAATTAACCTTAAAATAGAAATGGGTTTGTGAGAAACAATGCCTTTGTGGGAGCCAGTGGAACGTAATCCAGACAAGAGTTCGCGACGACCCTTGAACAAGTGGCTCTTACCGTTGTTTCTGTTAAGGTTTAATGAACAAGAATTGCTGCAAACTAGAACTTGCATTCTTGTGAATTATGATAAATTATAGAAATTACCAAAAACAGAAAAAAAAAAAACCTAGACAAATCAAATAAAAATAATTTTTTTTCTTTGAAGATAAGTTGCATTCAAAATGGAGGGGAGTAGATAATGAGAATCCAACATTTTTCGTGTCTTTTTTGAAATATTGAATTACCTTAAAAAACCACGTTTATGGTCAAATTGCCAAAAAGATCGTCAACTTTCATTTATATGTAGTATTACACTAGCTCCTTTTGTTTTATTACTATTGGATACCAGTGGCAATGGCATGTTTTGCAGCATAGAGCTTAACAATTGTACTTAATTTATTAGGATGCAACTTTACAAATTTTATCAAGGTAAGTTTAAATTCTTTTGTTAATTTTAATCAATTAACGAAGTTCTATAAGTACTATTAATTACTCAATTATGTTGAGACAGCAAAAGAAATTAAAATATGTCTCAATATCGAAATGATCAAAATTTTTATTTAACATTTTATTAAAATGGATTTTACTTATATTTTTATTTTTTTTATCAAAATTGATTTGTTGATAGTCAAAAGTTAAATTAGCACCAACCACAGTTGCTTGACATGTTAGTGTTAGATTAGTTTTTTGTAATAGATAATCATAAAATACAATGAATTATGTAAAATTAGCAAATTAAATTTTATTATACATGAAAACAAAAAACTCAAAGATTTATTTATGTAATTAGATGAATATCACATTTTTATTTTTAATCATTTATTTTGACACTTATTTTTTATAAATTGAATTATGGTATTGAAATAATTGTAACAAATAGAAAGGAAATAATTGAAGAGATTAATCCATTTTTTCAACTTTCTTTTTTTCTTTTTTTTTCTGTTAAGCACATTCGAAGATGATGAATCTTTTTTACTGTCAATTTAACTGATGATGTAATATTTGAGATTCTAACTAGATTGCCAGAAAAATTTAACATCTCGACGTAATTCCGAACTTCTTTGATAGAAATGCTCAGTACATTCATATTCAGGATTCTTGCATTAATGGCATAACTTGCCTTTGGAGTGATAATAATATTGTCATTTGGAACCCTGCCATTAACAAGTTGAAACCTTCATTGCAGTCGATGTTCATAGTATAAGCACTGGTTCCTGAAGAAACCTTCCTAAACATGCCTATATTAAAAAATAATCCAGGGTCATTGTCCAAACTTTCAGGTTTACTTAAATGGGTCTTATCATTCATGGGCTATAACCAATGGAGAATAGGTTATTCTTTATGCAACTGATATGGAGACTCTTCTTACATTTGATATGGCCAATGAAATTTTTATTGAGACACCATTTTCTGATGGTGCTTTTGGTTTTTCTTTTTTATGGTAGGAAAGAAGCATAAGGTAAATATTACATATACTAAAATTTAAATCTCAAACCTATTAAATATGATTACATAAACCAACTAAATTAAATTTTAAATTTATAATAATAAATGGATCTGTTTTTGATAGTTTTTACTCCACAAGCAAGATTACCCAATTCATGGCAATGAAAGGATTTGTTGCCAGATATTTTTTGTTCCAACCATGAAGAGGTATATAGATAAAAGGTTTGATGTGTGGGTGTTAGGTCAACTTGGTTAAAAGAATCTTGGAGAAGATTATTCACAAACTTTGGGAATGAAAAGGGAAAACTGATCAGGTTAATTCAAGCACTCAAGAAATGAAGATCTCAAAATCCCACGTGAACTTTACCAGTTGAAATTTATGCTATAGCTTACTTTCTCTGAGAATTGAAGTGATATTTACCATTATTTATTTTTCTTTTTGTTTTTCTTGCACGTGAGCAGAATCCGTTGTATTTGCTTCTACAATCAATTTAATTGGGAAAAATTCACTTACTTTAGTGTAAATTTAAATAATTTTATTATCAATTAAAAAGAATGGTAATCAATGACACTAAGCACTGATTAAGGTGAGATTTTAAAAAAAATACAATTAATGTATTGTTTTTTCTTAAATTCAATAAAAACAAAGAATTAAATGTAAAATTTTTTAAACATAATAATTTAATTAATTTTAACCGACGTCTATACACATTCGTTAACCAAACCCATTAATAAATTACCACTGTGTGTAATCACGTGTTTTTAATTTCCTAACTAGATGATATCATTTGTCTCCAAGATCACATCAATTTTCATGCTATTTATTTATTGATTAATTTAATGCATTTATTAATTTTAAATTAATTGGATAATTTTGTTAATCATCTCATCTCTTGTGGGCCAAATGGGTCTAGACTCTACAAACAACCCACGAAATTTAAATATATTTCTGCAATTTTGATTTTGTGTTGTTTTTCCTTTTTGTTTCCACTCTCGAAACACTCTTGTTGGAATCTAAGACTTCACAATCATAGTGACATTTTCCTTTTTGTTGTATTTTTTCAAATATAAAAGTTGTCGTAACGGTTTTGAGATCGTCAGACGTAAAATGAGTTTTAAAATCGAGAAAAATAAAAGAGAAAAGTCGCCACCAATTTTTGTTAGGGTGTGATTGACCACCCAAAAATTTATCCTTTTAATAAAACTATAAAAACGGGTTTAGTTTATCAAAAAGATAAATTTCAGTCTACGAAAAATCAAGTTAGGTCCGAGAGTCGATTATGTGTGAGAAAAGATTAGCACCCCCACAACGCCTATAAATTGGTATCATTTAATTACGGGCTATTTTCGATGTTGGATAAAAATGGTTTTAATTTGAAATTTAGCACTAATTCTCTTCATTTGGAAAAATAAAATTTTGCTAAAAATTTTTATTTAGAACTCTTTAAGTTAAAAAATTATCTTAAAATTATCCAACATCTAGGCAAAATTTAAAATAACTCTTTTCGCTTAAGATTTAACACAATAATCTTTAAAATGAAAAACAATTTTTATAGAAAATAATTGTTAGTGACTCTCCAACGTCTAGACAGGGTACCAAGAATTATTTCTTTCGGAATGTTATTTTTATTTTATTTTATAATATCACAAAATTCTCTTTTTTAAGTATTATTCTTTTTTATTATAAAATATTTTATCATCAAACAGTGAATTAAAAATTAAAGACAAAATACTGCCAATAATTACTAATAATAATATGTTAACATATGTATGCCAATGAATGTTATGTAAAATGAAATGCTATTTAAAAGTTGGATTCTTAAGTATAATGAGACCACCCCGACTCTCCAACATCTAGGCAGAGCTTAGGTGCGACTGTTTATATTTAAGATCCCGATTTACTATTATACTTTTTATTTATTAATCCTATTATTAATGCGAATTAAGAAATCATGTGAAAAGACTTAACGAAGTAAAATTTCCTAAATACCCCATCATCTAGGCGACATTCGGGAACAAATTGCTTCAAATAGAATTTTCACACGTGTCCTTAAGATTTTTAGGAGGTTTTGAGTAAGGGCTTGAGTAGAGGTTTTGAAGATTAAGGTTTCAAGATTTTGAAAATTCGAATTTTAAGGGTTTGGATTTAAGTTTTGAGGGTTTTAGGGTTTGTTTTTAAGGTATGGAAAGTTTAGGGTTTTGATTTTAGAGTTTGAAAATTTTGAGGTTTCGGTTTTAAAATTTGAGGTTTGGGGTTTTGATTTAAGGGTTTAGATTTTAGGGGTTTGGATTTAAGAGTTTAAAGGTTTGGAATTTCGGATTTTATGGGGTTTAGGATTTTAGGGGTTTGGATTTAAGAGATTTTGAATTTTAGGGGTTTCGGATTTTAGGATTTTGAATTTTAGGGGTTTCGGATTTTAGGGGATTTTGAATTTTTAGGGGTTTTAGAAACTTAGGATTTTGAAAATTAAAAATTAGTGTTTAATGTTTCGTTTTTAAGAAAATACGAACATCTCTAAAAATTCCCAACATCTAAGCGACGAAGCAAGTTCGATTTTAATGATTTTTTAAAATTAATTAAAAATTTCTCATATATTTATTTTTTATAAAAATTTATTAACAATAATTCCCCAACATCTAGACGGAATTATTTTTTAAAAAAATATTTTTTTATTCCCTCCAACACCTAGGCAGGAAAAATAATAATAATAATAAATATATATTTTTAACATTTTTAATATATATTTTTAGTTATTACTAGTTTTCAATTTTATTATTATTAAAACAATTAAACATTTATTCTAACAAATTTAAAAATTTATCATGCAAGAATAAATAAAACAAACTCAAAATAACAAAAATAATAATATAAAAAAATTTAGAAAATTAAAAAAAAATTTTTTTTACCTGAACCGGACCGTTGCAACGCTGGTCTGGACCGGTCCGACCGGTTCTACAATTCAGTCAGTGGTTCGGGCAGTCCAGTGGTTCAGACCGGTTCACTGGCAGTTCATCTGGACCGGTTCAAGGTTGGCTGAAGCGGGTTGGCGGGTCAGTTTACCCGATTTTCGGGTCGGATCCGGGTCCACGTGCGGATCCTCCTTGATTAAAACGACGTCGTTTTGGGTCTTTCCCTAAACGACGTTGTTTTGAGTTTTGCTTTCCTATATATAGCTAAAGATTTTTTTTTGGTTCATTATTTTCTGTTTCAGAAAAAAAAAAAGGGAGAGAGAGAGAGAGAGAGCTTCGGGGGGAGAGCTCCGGGCTCTTGCTGGTCGGTCACCGCCTGGGTCACCGGCGGTGGTAATCGCCGGTGATCGAAAAATTATCAAAATTCACCACGATGCTCCTCTCGGCCTCTTGAGTTCAGATTCGATGCCTTTTTTGGGAGAACAAGCCCCGATCGACGTAGATCGGGGTTTGAACTTTTTTGAGTTTGCTGTTTTCCTTTTTTTTTTTTTGTAAAACGAAGGCTGATCTGATTTTTTTTGTTCTTGCAGGGAGCTCAACGCTGAGGTTCCTCCCTACGGGGAGGACTGTTTGTCTTTTTTTTTGTTTCTGTTTTTGCATTTCTGTTTTCATGTTTGGTGTGGGTGTTTGGGGTTGTTGAAATTGCTTTGAGGGAGGTAGCTCGTCTGAGTTTGGTGATTTCTGGTAGGGGTGAAGTGAATAAGCTCCTGGGTGTCTGAGAGAGCTTTCGGAAAGGGGGTTCGAGAGAGCTTTCAGGGAAAATGGTTGGGGATTTTAAAGAACTCCAATTAAGGGGATCTGGGTGGCTGTAGGTCACTGTAGGTGGCTGTAGGCTGGTGAGCGTGGGTAGACAGAGGCTGGTTAGAAGGTTGTAGGGTGGCTGGTCAGGGGCGACAGCAGCGCCAACACCCTACTTTTGTTTTTTCTATTTTTTTTATTATAATTAATAATTATTTTTTAAAATTATTATTATTATTAATATTAAAATTATTAATATTATACTGAAATGAAAACAATAGACCCAAACAAAATAAGTGTCTACAAAAGTTAATAGCATTTTAACTTGAGGTAATCGATCATTTGCTTAATATATTGATAGAGTATTAAATTTTTAATTTTAATAATTAAAATTTTAAATTTTAACAACTTCAAATATATAAGAAAAATTAAGCCATCATATAAAAAAAATTTTGCCAAGAGTTTTTTTTTTGGTCGTCGAAGACAATTAATTAATTAATTAAACTACATGGGTTAGATTTTTCTTTTTTCTTTTTATTATGCAGAGAATACTATAATTCTAAATTAGGTACCCACTCAAGTTTTAGTTCAAATGATGTCTAGTAGCTTTTCATTAAGAATAAAAAGAAGATAAGATTGAGTTTTAACTTTACAAGAAAGCAATCAAGTTATTGCAACTATAGGATTATAAAAATATCCATAATAAAACAAAGTGATTATCCTCAAGCTTCTATCAAAGTTCGGCCCCTTGCATGATTGAGCAATTTAATGGCATGATGCTAGCTATAAAGTAGGAGTAATAGCTTAACCAATTACAATTTGGTTATTCTGTGTTTTATTGACTTATATCGGTTATTATTGACCCCTACTTTAACAACATGATTTTTTCTATTAAAAATATTATCGTCTGACAATCAAATTTAATCTTCAATTGCCCGTTATTTTGTTTTGTTATGTGACTGATCCCAAAAACAAAAATAAACCATTAGGAGTCGTAATTTAAAAATTAAAAAAAAATTATAAGTATTAATATTTTAACTTTAAAATTAATAATATTTATTTTTAAAAAATGATTATATAAATTAATTGAATTAAAATTTAGTCGTTAAAGATTCCTTTTATTTCTTCTTCAACAAACATATAGCTTTTATGAGGGATTTTATTTCTAAATTGTGGATTCTACTCTTAAGTATGATGATGTATGTGTACCATTGAGCAATGCAATTTAAATGAGTAATATAATTTATTAATAATTATAATATATATTTTTTTCAAAATAATTTAATAAATTAATTAAAATAAAATAGTTCGAAAACGTTATTAGAAAATTAGAGTGGCCTAATTATAGAATATTGGTATTAGTGAATGACTTTCACGTGTGTTTCCACACTGGGAACATGATTATCCTTATGAGATTAATTTTCACGTATAAAGAGAGTGCATGGAAGCTTAGATTGAAAGATTTGTACCCCTTTGCGTAGGCAATGGTTGGCAAATCAAGGTTAAGGAACAGACAGGAAGGCTTCTCACCGAGGCCAATTTTTGGGGGATTCAACTAATTTGGACTTCCTATTTGGCCATTTGACCAAAGGATCTTCACCTATTTATTAAATGTTGTATCAGTCTATCTCTCTGGCAGCCAATATTGGTTAGCAAATTTAAGCACGAGATATTAAAATTTAGCTCAATTAATTTATATAATTATTTTTAAAATATGATATCAATAAATTTAAAATTTAAATTCAATACTTGTAATTCTTCTTTTATCTTCAAACTTCAATATATATATATATATATATATATATATATATATAAAAGCTTAAACAGGAAGACAGTTACTTTAAATTAAGTACAGGACTCTTAACCTCCCATTATCATTATTAGCACATGATATACATTTTTCTTATGACTTTGATCAAGTAAACACAATCATAATTGAATGTACAAATGCTTGGAGCTACAACCCAAAAATGTTAAAATTATCAGTTTTTTTATAGAAAAAATTAACAGTTTTTTAGAGCCGATTAAACATAATAAAAAACGATCCTAAAGTTTTAATGAATCATATCAGTGTCATTTATTAGAGGTATTGTTCGATAAAATAGCATTGTTCTCGTGTTTGAGCTAATTTCTCTTTTGATTATTCACATTCGAATCATTTGAGAGTTTAGAAGAAAATATTTTTTATGAATTCAATAAATCTAATATAAATAAGTCTGTTTGCACCGATTAAAAAGGACCTATTGAACAAAGCTTAAAAACTCTACCATTAAATATATATATATATATATATATATATATTCAAATGATTTTTGTTTTCAGTGATTAATTTAAAAAAAAAAAAAAGAAAAATTGGTAGGAGATGATTGCTTGACGTTTGAAACCAGGATGTTGTATTACCAAAAAGGGTGTGAATTTGAGAAATTATATGTTCCAAAGTTCCCAAAATCAAGGAGATTAACTCATGTCACTTCTTTTTTTAATGACCTGATTCAAGGTGGCTGGCTTCCTTACCATCAGTTAATAATATTATCAAAGGCCTATAATTTTTAGATGCAAATTTTAATAATTTTGTATTTAATTATTGGTTAAAATTAAGCAAAATCTATTGAAATTGATATAGAAAATTGTTTTTTTTTTTCTATTAAAGTTGAGTAAAAGTTTTCATATTTTCCCTTTCATTCTTTGAGCATAAATATCATGCATGAATAATGATCTCAACTTACATCATTGGTCTTACCAGTAATTCAAGTAGTTGAACTGCTAATCTCTTACAGTTCGGTGAACTGTCTGGTTTTAATCTCATAGCTGAACTGTTTGCCTAATGTTTCCATAATCATAATCTTAACTACTTTTAATCCATAATCTTAACTACTTTCTAGATTTATTTAAAAAAAAAAAACTAGAAAAAAAAACCCAATATAGCTATATCTCTATCAGGGAAAATTTGGCTATAATTTAACTTCAGACTATTCCAATTTGTATAAAGAATTAATCCCAAGAAGCATACGGTAAATCCCTTCTATGGGTTAATAAATAAATTCTTAATGATTCTAAGTATTTAATTCATTGACAGATATATTTATGTATGTATGTATCTTTTATTCAAATATTTGGATTTTTGGTACAAGAAGGATTGCAACTTCGGAAAGAGATTATAAGTATTGGAATTTAAACGATTTGTTGAATGTCACCTCTTAAAGATAATTGTGTAAATCAACTGAACTAAAATCTCCTATTCTTAAAAAGAAACAAAAATAAAAAAGGAAAGAATTTACTCCCAGAAAATGAGGTGTTTAGGGGATGTTCTGTCCATAGTCCAAGGCCAAATATTTAGAATGATGTGTTTTCAAGAGGGACCAGGTGGGATACCTTATTGGCATTATATGGCAGGTGACATTTCATGTGTGACAGGGGACGAGGAAAGGAACAGAAAGAGTAGTTTTTGGCTCAAGTATATCAGAATTAATATATTTCCTCGAAAGGGGTCACAGAGGATTTCTCAGAGAATCTCATGGATTAATTTAAATATAAATTAACATATTGTGTTGGTAGTTGGTCCAGCCTTGTGTATAGGTAACAAAAAACTATTCAACCAAAGATTACTTTAAGTATAATACTGAAGGTTGCTTGGTCATCTTGTCTTTGATTTTTTATGATAAATTGAAGCTGAAGAGTGTGTGAAAACAATTTGATGTTTTTTTTTGGCCAATAAACCAATTTGGTGTTGAAAACCCAAAAAACGGCTGAATCCATAGTCATATTCAGATCATTAACTTAGATTGAAAAAGCTACATATGGGGTTGAGAATGAAAGGGAGTTCAATTCGATTAAAATTCTCACTGGCTTGACTTGAGTTTCCTAGAAAATCCATTCTTTAGAGAGCTCAGCTTGTCTCAACTTAAGCTCAACTTCTCACCAAAGTCATCGTAATTTTCACGGAAACACACTCTCCCTGAAAGGGGGGCCTAAGCTCCGGAGGCAGAACCCTTCTCTGGGAGCATATAATGGCTTTGAAACAAGTGAACTAAACTAGTAAACTTGGTTCTCTCTTCGAGTTCATGTCCCAGAACCGCTTCAGAGTCTAAGCTCCAACTGTTGCTTCAGTAGAATTGACCATCGCCTATTATTTTCAGTTTCTACAAATTTTATCATCTACTTGTTGCCTCTTGACAGTCTTTGGAAAAGAGTAAGAGTAACATGGATGAGAAAAATGATGTTGATAAGGTTGAAGATGTGATGTTGCCCGGTTTTCGATTTCATCCAACAGATGAGGAGCTTGTCGGATTTTTTCTCAAGAGAAAGATTCAGCATATACCTTTGCCGATTGAGCTGATTAAGCAAGTTGACATATATAAGCATGAACCCTGGGATCTTCCAAGTGAGTTTTCATCATTTCCATACTCTCTTACATAAATAAATGGTCAGAATTTGGCTTTACTTTCCTTCTATGGTGATTCACTTCAGCCAAATAAAGTATATACATCTTTTGTTTGGCTTCCAAGAAACATAAGAACTTTCTTTTCATTTCTTAGTGGTAGAATAGTATTGTCTAATATTATCAGGTAAGATGTTCATAAATTAAATACCTCTCCATGTTTGGCAGATTCTCTTATACGAGGATAAGCAGAGATGTAAACTAATTAAACATAAATAAATTTTGTTATGCTTGAGATATAATCGTTTAATTAACAAACTCTAAAATATTGTTTGTGATCATCTATTAATAATAAACGAATAGAAATCAAGTTTATTTAAGAATAAACAATAAAATATAAATATTTTTTTAACATTTGCAAATAAAAAAGTAATAATTAAAGCATTCAAAAAATAAATATTATTTAAATAATAAATCATCAGTAAATATGATTTAATTTTAACTTATTTTTAAATATTTATTAAACTAATAATTATTGGAAAAAAAAATGTCACTGAAGAAGCAGGTTAAGTATTCCAGTGATCTTTATGAGTTTATGTATTGTGTTCATTCTTAGCTTAAGATGTTTTAAAATTTGGAATTATCATTTGGGACTTTTTTTTTTTTTTTGGACATCCAAATTCATTCCTCGTTAATTTCCACTTATGTCAAACTTCATCATGCCTTATTTTTCGTTTTTTTCTTCCTTTGTAGCCTTAACTATTCTCACTTGGTTTTTTATTGCTTGAGTTTTCTCAGCTTTTACTTTAAGTGCAAAGGATTAGATCCATGTACTTCGAATCAAACAGTTAATGGATCATTAACTCCACACACTTGCTTGAATTAATTAAATCAAATGAATGACAAACTCTATACACTTGACTTAGATAAGTTAGAGATAAATTTTCATTTCGATAACTTGACCCGCATCCATCCGTTATCACACTACTTCAAACTCTGCTCAAATTTTGATTAATTTAAAGATAAGGAAGTTTTCATTGCCCACTGAGGCATCACTTAAACTCGTTTGGCCATATTATTTGGACTGCCCCCGGTAAATTTTGGTAATTGGCATTATGGTCACTCCAAGTAAGGAGATCTTCTACATGATTTAGGGGAGCTTGTGTCGGTCAGCATACCACATTACTTTGAAGAGGGCAAAGGATACAATGATATGAAATGACGACCTTAACATGAGACCAATTAATATTATATCTATTTTTATTAGACTTATTCTATGAATTATATCATATATAGAAATCAAAATTATAGAATATCATATTAACTTGAAAATTTACATGTATGACGGATATGAATAAATTGTTAAATATAATGTTTATAAATAAGTTTTGTTTATAAAAATATTAATTTTATATAAAGTTATAAAAAGTGTAAAATAATGTGTTTTGTACCAATGTAAAAAAAAATCCCTCCTTGTTTGCATATATATATATATATATATATATATATAAAACAATATATTAATAGAAATAATATGTTCATAAAATTATAAAATAAAAATATTACTATGACAACATTAAACTTTAAAAAACACAAGACTTTCAATTACTCAAACTTTCTTAATTCTTCTTTTTCTTTTTCTATTTTTTTATTCTTTTGGTAATTTAAAACTAAAATAAAAAAGTTTAAACAAATTAATCATTAAGTAACTATTTTTTTTTATCGAAGTAAGAAAATAAATATACTTTTAAAATAATAAATTTGAAACTTTAAGATTAGAAGTTATGGTTTTCTTAAACATTTTATAAAGTTGTTCAATTTTTTTTTTTATTTTAACATTATAAGATGAGACAGATCTAGAGTAAAATTAAAAGTGAAAATATTATATGAAAAAAAAAAATTATAGTAAGCTTAAAAAAAAAAAGGAAAAACACATATATTTTTCATATTTGGTTAGAAATTTAGAGTCTTTTTAAAAAAACTAAAAAGTGAATTTAATTTTATTAATTTCACATGATTATAATTTAAAGCTTATAATAGATCTCTTGATTTTATAGGTTTGAAAGTAATTATTGGTGGGTGCAATAAATAGACAAATAGTAATATGATTTTGATCCCTCTAAAATTAATGTATATAATTAAATATAAAACCATAAAAATTAATCATCTTAATTTTGAGAAATTATTTTATATATATATATACACACACACATTTAAGGGTTTCTAAAATTTTTTGGGGCCAAGGCCCTTTCTGGCCTTAATAACCATCCGCCTATGGTGATATGAGTTTGATATGATCAAAGGACCACATATATTTGGCTAGGCCAAAGGTTTATTATTATTATTATTTAAGTTTATATTTGATGTATTATATTATAATTATATAAATATCATCTTATTACGTGATATTATTTTATTAATGAGTAAATATGAAGTTTTTATTTCAAAGTGATCAAATATGGCTTAGTTAAATCAAGTAACTCCAGAGTGAAATTGGGAAAAAACAATTAGGAGAATAAAGAGATTGATTTTTGACAAATCTGCATGAATTACCTGCGTATTCAAAATTTTCTAATTATTTGATTATAGGATTAAACAATGAGAGTTGACAATAACCATAACGAAATTAGTTAATTAGCAGCTTTCAACGGGACAAGTTTCACTTTGACCACCAATATGTATTTGATGGTTCACAAGTTGCAACAAAGTAATCATTTGGAGAGGAACCCCTAAGGATGTTTGGGAAGAAAGAAACTCTTTGCACATTTCTTCCATCATTGGTCGGGACAATAAATGTTATATATAAAGTAACATTATTATAACTAGAAGTGCAAGATCGAAAATTATGAACAATTAATAAAGGTTGCAAATAAATAGACAAATAAAAGGGGCATTCTTTCATTTTTGATGATACGGAGGCGATTGGCTTGAAATTAAATTTACTGTACAAAAGTTTCTTCAACTTTGATGATAGCAATTAGTTTGGTTTTGATTTCATTAATCTACAATCGATAATTTAGTCTTGATCACTAAATTGTTAATTTAGGTAATTAATTGTTTAACATATTGTAAACTTCCATATTTGTTTGGGACTTCTTCAATTTCAAAATTTCAATTTAAATTTTTTAATTAACCTCTAATCTTAGCCCATTTAAAATTTTGGGATGCAAATGAGCTTTGAACTACAATCATTTGGACTAGAGTTTTGTTTGGATTAGGTGTGGAGGCCCATTTTGATATGGACCATTTTTTGCTTGCTTCAATTTGTTTTCTATTTTTGTTATTTTATTTTATTATATTGATAAAAAAAAAAGAAACAAAAAATAAAAAGGCGAAATAAAAAATCAAATTAAAAATGGAAATCAGACAAGGGATATCAATATCAAAACTCTTGAAAGTCTGCAAAAGTAAATTTGAAGTCAGATTAAACTTGTTTGAAAATAAATCTGGATTAACATATAAAATTTCTAAATACAAAATTTAAATTATAGAATCTTTATCTCAACCGATATTCAGCCCCGATATACCTCAGCATTATTAACATCATCACACAAAGAAAACAGAAAGAGCAATAGATACGTAAAAAGCAAAAATTCCAAAAAAATTTTTTGTGGTCGGGCATTTTTCTTTGGGTAGGACTTTTGGGTTTGGTTCAAGATCTAAGTGTTCCTAAATTGATTTTGAGAAAATTTATTTGATATTTGAGATTTGGGGAAAGCATTTTCCTCTAAATTTTCTGGTATTGGCACAACGGCTGGAGGCGGCATGTGAAGGATGGAACGGTAAACATTCACTGGATTTTGTGACCTAGTTCTTTGGGTTTCAGAGAAAAGTTAGGGAGTTTAAGAGCAGAGAGAGAGAGAGAGAGAGAACTAAAATTAATAAAATTTTAGATATTTAAAACAAGCTTAAACGGCATCGTTTGGAGAATAACAAGATCTATATGTATCCATTTTCGTACTGTCACATGTTTTACTCTTTTGTTTTGTTTTGTTTTTTTTATTTCATTTGTTTTATTTTATTATTAGGTTTGTTATTTAGTTTAATTCATTAACTTGAATTACTAAATTAGAATAGATTTTAAATTACTTAATAATATAATAAATAAAAATAAAAAGTATTAGGTTAGCCAAAAATAAATAATTAAATGTAATTTTTATGAAACTTTGTAAATAAATGATAAATTATCCAATGATCAAGTTCTAATATAGGCAAGAATGGTATGTTTTAGAAATTTTTAGATGATAAGTTTTCTCTCAAAAGTTTCAGAAAGTGGACAGTTTTAGTTTAAAATTTTAATAAAAGTAATTGTCATCTTTTTAAATAATAAAAAGAATTAAAAATCAAATAAAAAATTTTAAAAATTTTTTGAAAATAAATATAAATTATCCCATGATTAAATTCTAAGAAAGTGAATAATAGTTGATTTAAAAAAAAGTAGGTAGGAAAATTTTACCTAAATTCTTCAAAATGATGAAAATTTTGGTTGAAAATTTCAATAAAAATAATATACATTTATTTTCAAATAAAAATAATAAATCAAAAAATCAAATTAAAAACTTTAAATTTTACAAATAAATCATAATTATGCCAATAATGAAATTTTAAAAATCAGGAATGGTTGATTTATTAAAAATTTCTAGACAACAAGTTTTCTTTTAAAATTTTCAGAATGGTAATAAATTTAATGAAATTTTCAATAAAAAATAATTTACATTTACTTTCAAATCAAGAAAAAAGGTAAAAATGTAAATTTCAAAAATGAATGGAAATTGTTCTGATGATGGAATTCTAAAACTAAAAAATGGTTGATTTCTTAGAAATTTTCAAGTAAAAAGTTTTTTTTTTTTAATTCTCTTGATGAAAATTTAAATGAAAAATTTTAATAAAAAATAAATTACATTTATTTTCAAATCAAGGATGAAAAGAAAAAAAAATGTAATTTTTGAAAATAAATGGGTATTATTTCGATGATGAAATTTTAAAATATCAAGAATTGTTATGTTTTTTAAAATTTTTAAGTGAGATATTTTCTCTTAAATATTTTCGGAATGATGAAAAATTTAATTAAAATTTTATTAGTGATAATTGACATTTGTTTTCAACTAATAAAAGACTAACAAAAAAATAATAAAAAAAATTAGAAATTTTAAAAATAAATAAAAATTATCTAATGATGAAATTACAAGAAATAAAAAATGGTTGATTTCTTAGAAAACTTTTAGGTGAAAAGGTCTTATAGATAAAAATTTCAGCATTAATAATTGACATGTTTTTTTTCAAAAGAATGAAAAATAAGAATCCTAGAATGAAACCTTTCTTATAATTTACTTAATAAATTCAATAATAAAGCTTTTTAAAATGAATAAATTTATTGTTTGAATATTTTTAAGGTGAAGAAATTTTTTAAGAATTTCACATAATGGTAGGGAAGACTTAAAACTTTTCGAATTTGTAAAGGATAAAATTAAAGTTAAACTCCACATATACCCTGGTAATATTTGATTTTTTAACTTACACCCTTGACGAATTTTTTTCCCACTTTAATTAAGTGGTTGACTACCAATACCACAAAGAGTTACCATGTTAAATAGATGAGAAAAAAAACATTAATACGCTTAGTATCAACTCAAATTTTCAAATTCATCCGTACCGTTAAAAACAAAAAAACTTAAAAACTTCATTTATTTCTCATCAAACCCAACCCCTACTACCTAAACCCCTCTGGCGTGATTCCTTTCACCTCATCAACCTCACAAAAAAAACATAGTTTCAATTAATCAAAGCCACTTATTATAGGAAAAAAATCAAATGAAAAATCCAACTTTTCCCACCTCGAGGAATTTAAAATATACGTAGTATTTGAGGGTGTAAATTAATAAAATTTTTGATGAACCATTCATAAACTTGTTCGGTCTCTATTCGTTTATTAAGTTTAATAAACAATCTTGAACAGCACTTCTATATTTGTTTATTAAACAAATTAAACATAAACAAAGGTCTATTTGATTTGTTTATGTTCATAAACAAATTTGTTTAAAATTCATTTAAAACATGTTTGTTTATTGTTGGTTTACTTTTATTTATAATAATAATAATAATAATAATAATAATAACAAAATTATAATTTTATCTTTTACCTTAATCATATTTTAAGATTTATTTATATTCATTTAAAGTTTATTTATTTAAATTTGTTTGATAAACTGTTCATGAACAAGTTCACTAAAAAACTCAATAAAATCTCATTTAATCATTTTCAAGTTAATACTTTTAAACTTTAATATCTTTTAACTAAGTTCAAAACCCAATTTAATATTGCATCATTAATAAGTATATATTACATATATTAAAATAATCCATAATTTTTATAAAAATTATTGTTTTAGATTAAATTTCGATAAACCAAAAAATGACCATTAGTGATAAAAATGAGACATAGAAAGAAGTAATTTTACTCATCATCCCACGTCAAAAGAACAAGTAAAAGTGAAGGGCAATGGTCTATATAAAAGAAGGTTTCCCATCTCCTCTTATCTTTTGAAGTCCATAGTCAATCATGCGCTAGACTGACATGAAGTGAGTTAGCCTAGACATTGTCTTCTTGTTGGCTTTAAGATCAGTTAAAGATTTTGAGCTTAACCTCCAACCTCCCAACTGAGTTTGAGCAAAGATTTTTAGTTCACGAAAAAACTTGGCTTCTTATTTTTGGGATCTATTTAACTTAGATGAGCCAGACATAGACGACATTTGGTTTGGCTAGCTTACAGTTATAGTTGTTTGGTTTATTGTTCATATTTGTTCGTTTAATATTTGTGAATGAGCTTGACTCACCAACTGAATTTAGAGGAAACTTTTACAGAATACAAATCAAGCCTAAACAAATCATAGACATATGTTCATTATCGTTTATATTAGTTCATTTACAGTTCTAATAGTAAGTTTCAACTTCTATAATACAGTATATAAACTGTAAGAATTCCATGTTTTATTTCTTAAACATGTAGACACTCCATGTTATTCGAGAATTTTTTCAGCATCAAAATGAGTTTTATTTTTTTGAAAAATTTTGAGATTTTTAAGATTTTTTTGGGTTTTTGAGTGAATTTTCCAATGAGGTTCATAGTGGTTAGAGGTTTGCACAATGACTAGATATGGGCTTTTTAATATTTATGGGGAAGATTTGAATTTTTTGATGTCAAATTTTGGTTTTTTGGCTGGTTTTTGGAACTTGTTGGGTTTTTGGTGGGCTTGTTTAGAGAGAATAAAGGCTAAGAGAGGAGGAAAGCAATTTTGAGGAAAAAGGCTGAATTTAACTTTTATGCCAAGGTTGAACAACATTGTTTGGAGGGGGTAGATCCGCATCTTGACCCGAAGCAAATCTATACATCAAACCGCTTTTGACCTAACTCAATTGTAGATTTCCAATTTTCTTTTTCTTTTTTTCCTTTTTATTTTGTGGTTTTATTTTCTGTTTTTTTATTATTTTGTTTTTTTTTTTTTAATTTTTAATTGTTATTGAGTTAAAGTGATGAGGAAGAGAAAAAAATTGGTAGGATTTTTATAGTTTATTTATTTGCATGATTTATATTAATGATAGTTATATGCATGATTTTATTTTATTTAATTGTATGAATTTATTATGATATTTTTGCATGAATGATTCTAATGTATATTTGCATGATATTTCCATCGATTTAATTTATTTGTATGATTTATTACATAATAATGCATGGATTTTTATTACAATGATTTGCTTGCATAATATTTTTGCATTATTTTTTTTATATTTATTTCATGATATCCTTAAATGATTTTGGTATGATTTTTACTATAATACTTTTGGCATGATTTTTATTAAGATATTTGCATGATTTATTTGCATATTTTGATTGTGATATTATTACATGAACTTTTTATAGAATTTTTGTATGACAACATTTTGTAAATAAATGAAAGGAATTGAAATTTTGATTTTTAATAAAATATTTAATAAATCCAATGATGAAACCTCTTCAAGTGAATAACGAGTTTTATTTTGAATATTCTTGAGATGAAAGAAATTTTTTTTAGTGAAAGTCTAAAAACTTTTTTCAATTATTTAAATATCAAAATTTATGAAAAAATAATTTTTGATTATAAGGCTTAAAAAATATAATATATAACTAATTCAGAACAAATTTTGAGAGTTGTAGGGTGTTAAAATCTTCTTTACACTTAACTGACTTCAAACTTAATTTTGT
>NW_019167960.1:2740333-2766701 GCF_002303985.1 Durio zibethinus | reverse complement strand
CAGAGATTGCATGTTGGATTACACAGGGGAAAGACAAGTAAGCACATTCAGAAAAAAGTATTTGGAAGCAGTTTGAAGCAGATTTGGATTCTTTGACACTGATGCAAGAACTGGGGATATTGTTTTAGTGTCTCAACTGATACTCTACTTGTCCAAGATGCAATCAGTGAGAAGGTTGGTTTTTGCTTTTTTTTTGCCCCTTAATTTTATCTTTGTATTTCTGGAATTTCTTTGCTTGTTTTCTTTTGTGGGTGTAATCTGATGCTGGCCATGGCGTTAGTTCTCAATTTTCTAATCTGGTTTGTTGGTTATACATAAATGCGGTCCCTACCTTATTATTGGGGTTTGAATCTTTGACTGTGCACGTTAGCATATCTGTGTTATCGTGCACCTGCATCTCTGTTTGACGTTTGCCATTTGGTTTCTTAAGTGATCAATGGAATTTATTAACAGTTTGAATGAAATGAAAGGAATCATCATTCATTGATTTTTGGGTTGAATTTTAGGTTGGGAACTTTATCATTATTTGTCAACTTTCCTGGCTGGTTTGGTGGTTGGTTTTGTATCAGCATTGGAGGTTAGCCTGCTAAGTGTGGCAGTGATCCCTGGAATTGCATTTGCGGGTGGTTTATATGCGTTATTACTTTGACAGGCCTCACTTCCAAAAGCGGGAATCCTATGCAAATGCTTGGCATTATTGCCGAGCAGGTGGAGCTATTTTCGCCTAAGAAAGCATGGAATAACTTTTAATTATGTCTAAGCGGCATATCTTTTTGCCAGATTGTGGACTATCTATATGTTTGGTAGTAATTAAGTCTTTTACCATGTCTTTCTAGTGTGCAACATTCAAGGAGCTGCTTTTCATTGAACTTTATCACTATCACTTTCCAAATTCCTGATGGAATTTCAAATTTGATTTTTAATCTGTTATCAGAATTATCCATATTACAATTTAAGAACTTTATATTTGAGAGATTTCAGGTTATTAACCTGATCTTTATGCCTGGTTATCTAAGTCTTTTATCATCCGACGGCCATTGCACAGTTCGGACAGTTATCGTATGTTTGGTGATGAGCGAGGCCCTTAATTCCTACTCAGATGCGTACGAATACGCTAAACTTGGGTTACAAGGCTGGGATGGCAAGGGTTTGGGGCGCTAGGGTGTACATATGGCATAGCTTGCATGTCTTGGCCCTTGTTTTTTGGTACGCTGGGTTTTTATCAGGAATGGACGACTGATGGAGGCAAGGCATTCACGCATTTTCTCTGCCATTGTTGGTGGCATGTAAGTCTTAGCTCATTGTATCATATCAATTGTGATTAAAGATGAACTAATCTTTACTGCAATTATATTGTATTAAATTTACTATTGCAGGAGTTTGGGTCAGTCATTTTCCAATCTTGGGGCATTTAGTAAAGGAAAAGCAGCTGGTTACAAGTTGATGGAGATTATCAAGCAAAGGCCCTCCATAATCCAAGACCATTCAGATGGAAAAGTACTGCCTGAGGTTAATGGCAATATAGAATTCAAGGATGTGACTTTCAGCTACCCATCAAGACCAGATGTTATCATCTTTCGCAATTTTGCAATTTTCTTTCCAGCAGGAAAGACCATTGCAGTTGTTGGTGGTAGCGGTTCAGGGAAGAGTACTGTTGTCTCTCTGATAGAGAGGTTCTATGATCCTAACCAGGGGTAATCAAGAGGACTTTTGTTATTTTTAAGAATGAAATTCTTTGCCCCTCGGAAAATAGAGCTGACATTTCTTTTTGGTTAAGCAGGACAGATTTTGTTGGATAATGTGGACATAAGACACTGCAACTAAAATGGTTACGTGATCAGATTGGTCTGGTGAATCAAGAACCTGCTCTCTTTGCAACTACCATTGTTGAGAACATACTCTATGGAAAGCCTGATGCAACAATGGATGAAGTGGAAGCTGCTGCTTCTGCAGCAAATGCTCACAGCTTTATTACCCTACTTCCTAATGGTTATAGCACTCAGGTTGGTCTCTTCGAATTTAATATTCTAGTTCAAATTTTATTCTTTGCTCCTTATTTGTATCACAAAATGTTGTTTTTTTTGTGCACTTAAATGCAAATTAAGGTGGGAGAGCGAGGAGTCCAACTCTCTGGTGGCCAAAAACAGAGAATTGCAATTGCTAGAGCCATGTGAAGAACCCTAAGATCTTGCTTCTTGATGAAGCAACAGTGCGCTTGATGCAGGCTCTGGGAGTATTGTTCAGGAAGCTCTTGATCGCCTCATGGTTGGCAGAACAACTGTAGTTGTTGCACATCGCCTTTCCACCATAAAGAATGTTGATTCAATAGCTGTTATACAGCAGGGCAGTTGTTGAGACAGGGAACTCACGAAGAATTGATTGCTAAGGCAGGGGCATATGCTCAGTAATCAGATTCCAAAAATGGTGGGAAATAGAGACTTTGCTAACCCATCAACTCGCTGTTCACGCTCATCACGTCTAAGTCATTCACTGTCAACTAAGTCCTTAAGTCTCGGTCTGGCAGCTTGCGGAACTTGAGCTATTCTTACAGTACTGGTGCTGATGGCCGCATAGAGATGGTCTCAATGCAGAGACAGACCGTAAAAATCCTGCTCCTGATGGCTATTTCTGCCGGCTTCTCAAGCTAAATGCTCACTGAATGGCCCTATTCAATCATGGAGCCGTGGTTCTGTGCTTTCTGGTTTTATTGGACCAACTTTTTGCCATTGTGATGAGCAATATGATTGAGGTCTTCTACTATACAAATCCTACCTCCATGGAAAGAAAGACGAAAGAATATGTTTTCATATACATTGGAGCTGGTCTTTATGCTGTCATTGCTTATTTGATTCAGCATTATTTCTTCAGCATAATGGGAGAAAACCTCACAACAAGAGTGAGGAGGATGATGCTTGGAGGTACTAATTTGCAACTACAAGTTGCTTTTTCTTTTTCTAATATGGATGGGAGGGAAGTAGGGAGAGATTCTGTATATGTATACATTGCCTAGCAATTTGATTGTATGTTTGTTAATTTTCTACTGTTTTCTTCTCTTCAGCAATTCTGAGGAATGAAGTCGGATGGTTCGATGAGGAAGAGCACAATTCAAGCCTTCTTACAGCCAGACTGGCAACTGATGCTGCCGATGTAAAATCTGCCATAGCGGAGAGAATCTCAGTGATACTGCAAAATATGACTTCACTTCTCACCTCATTCATCGTTGCATTCATAGTAGAATGGAGGGTCTCCCTTCTCATCCTTGGTACCTTCCCCCTTCTGGTCCTTGCAAACTTTGCTCAGGTAAGCTCACCCTTTTCACCAATCTTTTTTTGCCTTCTCTCTCTCCCTCACTTCTTTCTAACCAATTATCAAAGCTATAATTTCACCATTTTGTCGACTAATGTGATCAGCGGTCCAAGTTCACAGTTCAAAGACCCCAAAACCATGCTGCTTAAAAAAAAAAAGTTTGCATTTTCCAGGATGAATTTTGAAGTATTTAAGTCCACTAGGGGCATATAGGTAACTCGATATTATAAAAATCTTTCACTACGGTGTCAGATTTTTTATTCTTCTTTTCATCTCTGGAATCTAACTTGACTTTAACTTTCCATCAAACATCAAAATAAGAAAATCCAACGGGCTCCTCACCATTGCTTTGCAGGAGCTTCCTCCAAGTTTGGTCTGGTGCATCGACTTCTAGAAATTAACACAAAAAACCAAATATCATATGACCCTGATGAAATAACAGTGAACAATAAAATATCCAAGATTCCATGGCCACCCCATCAGCTTCCTTACCACTGAGAAAGTGTTAGTAGCTTATTTCTCGAGGTTATAACCTACTATATTTTCTTTTTTCTTTTTTTTCCTTTGTTTTCTTCCCTTAACTCAAAATTTCAACTTGTCTAGTTTCTCACACTTCTTTTATAATGCACCGACACTGCACCTTCCAGTGTATATGAGTTTTCCGTCTAATTTTAGAAAACCAAGTTATAGGGCTTCTGTTTTTTCCTAGGAACATGAGCTTTGATATCTATCTCTCTATCTACCAGATGCCACCAAACCATATGATAGTTTCAAGAGAATCTTGTCCCGTGATCTTCTAATCCATGATCTTATGTATTTTGAAGATATCATCGTCGTCTTCTTCTTCTCCTCTGTTCCTTTGTTTTTATTTACCTGGAGAGTGTCATGTTACGACAGGAAACAGTGTCATGGCAGTGCCTAAGAGATAGAAAGTGCCCATGGTAATAACATGTGTAGGGTGTGCATTATTCACACAGTAAAATCCTTTTGTGCATTATTGTCATTCAAGGTTTAGGCCTCAGTTTATCGGGGGTTTTAGAATCCGGGTTTGTTTTTCAAACAAGAGGCCAACCGACTGCTGTGTTGTCTGTATGTGTTGGACAGGTGCTCGTAAGTTGGCACCATGGCTCTATAAAATAGTGATGAAATTATGGACTATACTGCAAGTGTACAATGAATCCATAATCTTGTCCTTTGTGAAAGGAAACTTTATTTGCCTGGTCCTAGCAATGAGTTTAAACCTGATTTGGCTTAAGTTAATTGGTCCCACCTCAGTTTGAAGCAAGGGCCAAGTCAGTGTTAACCTGTTTTGGAATTGGACCAAAAAAAAAGGGAAAAAAGAATTGAATTCTCCTTACCTTAATGCGAGACAGATCAAGCTCTGAAATTCAATATCACATGTGCACGCTTTTGGTACATGGCCAGACATCAGTTATGTCTCCAATTTCTATGCTCTGAATTGAAAACAACGGAAAAAAAAAGAAAAAAGAAACAAAAAACTTTTATGTGTTTTAAGTTTTAACAATCTAACTTGTGTATTATATTTAACCCGTTTTACTCAAAATAGTTTTGTTGCCGTAGTAATTCTGTTAGTTTTTTATGACTTTTACCTTTTATATCTTTCTCTCAAATATTCAACTAAATAATTGACCCAAGATGTTGGTAATTTAATTGTTCTAATGCTGCTATTATTGGAAACTGATCTTACCCTTTTTGAGTTGAACTCTTTTGCAGTCTTAAGTCATAAAATCAACTTTTATATGAAATGTCTTAGCTTCCTTGTCAATTTGATATATACAGTTTCCAGGCAATTAATTCTGTTTATTTTGTACTGCAGCAACTCTCTCTCAAAGGGTTTGCTGGTGACACAGCTAAGGCACATGCAAAGACTAGCATGATTGCTGGTGAAGGTGTAAGCAATATCAGAACAGTTGCAGCCTTCAATGCGCAAAACAAGATCCTTTCACTGTTTTGCCATGAGCTCCGAGTTCCCCAAATGCAAAGCCTTCGCCGCAGCCAAACTTCTGGCCTCCTCTTCGGCCTATCTCAACTTGCTCTCTATGCTTCTGAAGCTCTCATACTTTGGTACGGTGCCCACCTTGTTAGCAAAGGTGTCTCCACATTCTCTAAGGTGATCAAGGTTTTTGTGGTATTGGTGGTCACAGCAAATTCTGTTGCAGAAACTGTTAGTCTTGCTCCTGAGATTATTAGGGGTGGTGAAGCTGTTGGTTCAGTGTTCTCTATTTTAGATCGTTCTACAAAGATCGACCCAAATGATCCAGAGGCAGAGCCAGTTGAAACAATTCGTGGAGAAATTGAACTTAGGCATGTAGATTTTGCATATCCGTCACGACCTGATACCAGTGTGTTTAGAGACCTTAACCTTCGAATCCGTGCTGGCCAAAGCCAAGCACTTGTTGGGGCTAGTGGCTCTGGCAAGAGTTCAATCATTGCATTGATTGAGCGATTCTATGATCCTACCGCTGGAAAGGTTATGATCGACGGGAAAGATATCCGGAGATTGAACTTGAAGTCTCTTAGGCTTAAAATTGGATTGGTGCAACAAGAGCCAGCCCTCTTTGCTGCCAGCATTTTTGATAATATTGCTTATGGAAAAGAAGAGGCAACTGAAGCTGAAGTAATAGAAGCAGCCCAGGCAGCTAATGTGCATGGTTTTGTTAGTGCATTGCCTGATGGGTACAAAACACCAGTTGGTGAGAGAGGAGTTCAGCTCTCTGGGGGTCAGAAACAAAGAATTGCAATAGCAAGGGCGGTGCTTAAGGACCCAACAATATTATTACTGGATGAGGCCACCAGTGCCCTTGATGCAGAGTCAGAGTGTGTGCTACAAAAAGCACTTGAAAGGTTAATGAGGGGCCGCACCACGGTGCTTGTGGCTCACCGTCTCTCGACAATAAGAAATGTTGACAGTATTGGAGTAGTCCAAGATGGGCGCATCGTAGAACAAGGCAGCCACACCGAGTTGATTAGCCGAGCTGAAGGAGCCTATTCTAGGCTCTTGCAACTACAACACCATCATATATGAGAGTCTTTTATTGAAGCAACATGGCCTTGTTGGGGGGTAATTATGTTTTGAACCCATTAACCTTGTGTTTCCATCTTTCTTTTTTGGATGATGATGTCTGTAGATATGGGAATGTGGAGACTGTATCTTAAGAACTACTGCCCCGTTGGAAATGGGGTAGAAAATGTTAAATTATTGATATCTATGGTGCATAAGCTAAGCCCCTTGACTATCCAGTTGGTCAGGTGATTGATTGGCTTTACTTCTTTTTGTAATTGAATTTTTATAATACTATAAAGTGCAAACCCTAGACACTACCTTTCCAACCCTTGTGAAAACCTTTTTCTTGATTTGACTTTTCATTTGCATGTGTTTACTGAAGGGTTCTTTTCGGTTCTAGATAAGGGCATCTCTTTTTAATGGCTTCCAGGCCCACATGGTTTAGCTCTAACAAGATAACTGCTTATCTCTTTCTAACAAGATGCACAGACATATTCATTCATGGCAGATGGTAATGAAATTATTGTAAAAGTAAAAGATCTTAGATGTAAAGTAGAAGTTAATGCTGCAAAAAGGATGTCATGACCCACTATTGCATAAAGGGCCCAATTTTGAGCAATTTTTGGAGTGCACCTGTAAATGTAGGTACCCTTTTCTTTACACTTGAATTCAGTGTGTTTTTTTACAAGGCTCCATCCCATACTTTTCGAAAAAAGAAAATGAAGCATGGGCAGCTTCTTCTATCATCAGAATGATTGTAGAGTTCACTGAAAGGTGCATTTCTGTCCTTGGTCCGTCACAAAGGTGAAAAAACTAAGTGGACTCCAAGCCAGTTGGCCCTATGCAACTTTTACAGCTCACTGGTATTTTTTGCCATTGAGATTGTAGGGTGGAGAAAAGATAGTAAAGGGCATGGCAGATGACAGAAATAGAGGAATGGGGGTTCTCACTCTCAGATTGAGGGAAAAAAAAATCAACCCCCACAGAAATGGTGGGTCATAGACTGATGCTGATTTAAAGACACTACGCAGAGATGATGCATCACTTCAACATTTCGTATGGTTCCATTGCATTTTACATCCCTGCAATTTTGCCTGGCAACAGGTTTTCTTGATTATAAAGCCATAATAAATTTTTCGGGCCCCCAAAAACATTACATATAATGCATCTCAAGCAAGATTATGTTAATCACACAAGCCTCTTTATAGAATAATTTCCCACTCCACAGCTATTTTTTGTTTACAAAAGTAAGAAACCAACTGATAAAAAGAGAGGTAAATATCAGTTGGAAAGTTATTTCTCTATGAAGTGATCTGTAGACAAAGCTTTCAACCAAAATAAAGATTTCACTACATTGTTTTTGCAAGTATACTTTCGTTGCCATACATGTGTATTGTAGTTACAGAAAGGTACATCTAAATCAGGTGTAAAACATTCACTCCAGAAATTGGAAGCTGACATTATCACATGGTTATCAAACCCAAGTGATAAATGGCAGAAACCGAGATTGGAATTTACTGCAGTGTATTTCCGTTAGATTCTTGAGGGGTCCTCTTTGTGGACTTTACCCGTTTCCTGTATCTACTCAAATCTGATGGTGAATAGTCTACAAATGTTGACTACTGCTAGTCATAGTAGGGTCTGTATCTGAAAGCTTCAGCTCCTTATTATTTCAGTTTCAGGCCCCGTACCATTTTGTTTTCTTTTGGTGGGGGATTGATAGTATCCTCTCCAAGGCATTGATTGATGCCTCAAGCTGCAGAATTTAATCAATACAAACTATTCTTGTTCCTGTATGGTGGGCCTGCCTGTCCTTTTAACTCAACTTCGAACACATCCATCAGATTTTCTTTTCCATTTGTCTTGAACAGATTTCTTCACATTTTCACTCATTTTCGCCTGATGGATCTGCCTGAAATGAATTTTTATTTGAATTGAAGCACACATCAAGATACAGATGAATCATTTCAATTATGATTTCAAATTGAAGTGGAGCATCGGTTTAGTCCCCTTTTAATATTTAAAGCAACAATATATGAAACCTGAGATAAATATCAATAAAGCTAGGCATGCTGATAAGTTTTATAACACTGAAATCTAGCAATAATGAAAGCAATCATGTAAATTTTTTGTTATAATTGATGTCTAGTCTTTGAAATAAAATTAAACCCATATCTCATCTTAAGGATTAGCACTGAAAGATCATGGACGGTAGAGTGACTAGAAATAATGATTGAGATGTTTTGAGCCTTTAAGGATATCCAAGGGCCATGCTTCTCTGTTTTCTGATAAAAACTGTGGAAGATAATGTTAGGGATAAGTAATCCAATAAAATCTTTCAATAATTTCAAGAAGGATTTGATGTTCATATTTCATAGAAAAAAGAGTTCATGTAAAGATAAAGAAAACCATGTTTTATCAATCAAGCCAAGACTTTTATGCCCAAATTTGGCTGAATTTTTTTTGTCAGCATTATTTGGTGAACAGCCCATTGATGCTGGTTGTCTCTCTTTATATTTAGTTATCTAAAGAAAAAAAAATCAAGAAAAAGGAAAATAAAACAGAAGAAAACCATGAAAATGTGTGGGGTTTTAATGTTGTTAATTTTGAGCCTTGTCCAAATCTTGTTTGGCCTGATAGTGATGGATCTGACTCTGGAGCTGGAGCATCTAATTGGACCAAAGCAGCCCAATATAGAATCCTCTTTTTTTTTTTTTCTATGGCTTTATTCATTTTGTAGATTCTCTTTACTTATGTTTTTGTCCCCAAAAGAATATTTCTGCCTTCCCACTTTTCTTAATGATTTTGTTATTCAATCTTGTAAAACCATACTTTTACATATCATCTTCAATTTAATGAATTTTTGTTTGCATTTCTAACATAGTTTTTTTCCTCTATACTTACAATAAAACTACTAAAAAAAGATCATATTGGGCCTTTTCCAAACCAATCAATGAATGTGGGTTTCCAACTGATAGTGACCAGTGAGTCTTTTTGTTATATAGGCTAAACCAAGCATTCATGGGACCCAAACTCAGCATTGGGATAGCCATGGGTTAGCCCACTGTGAAGTTACTCAAAACTAAGGCCTGGGCAAATTGGATAAAGACATAGTTTTGGTGTTGCTTTTCACAAGCTCTGAGGTAGATGAACTTCAAGCCAACCCCAGATTTCCATTCCGAGTGCACAGTCATTTTCTTTTTGATGTTTGGGAATAGGTTTGGTAACGTTTGATTAGAAAAATGGATTGCTTGCTTGCGTTTGAAAAGATGAATTGTCCAATCGTGTTACCAATAAACAAAAGAGTGAAGAAAGTTTTTTGCTGAAACATTGGAGTGAAATGTGGTATGGTTGGTTTGTTTCTTTAGTAGCTCCTTACATCATATGCTTCCAAGTTCCAACCTATATGCCTCCCCCGGCCCTTCACTTCCATGATTATTTGACCTGATTTTTCTTAGCCTTCTTCCCTTTCGGCTTTCACGGCCAATCATATTGTCTGCCTTCAGCCTTCACCGACATAAATAAAACAGAGAAATTAGAAGCTAAAAATACAACTAAAAAAGTCTTGAAATTTGTTCGTACTTGAATTTCGTCTAATTTTATATTAATTTATTATTATTTTTTCTTGATTGTAATAATTATGTCATATATTTTGAAATTAAATTTTATTTTGCAACACTTTAAAAACATAATCATTGATACCGCGAAATTATTTAACGGTAACAATCTATACATCATATCTATTTTGTTTATACACAAAGATTTAAATTCAAATTAAAAATTTCGAGTGCAAATATAAATATATATAGATGGGATTTAAGGAGTTAAAGAATGTTATTTCTCATTATTTAAATCCAATATATAAAACACCCAAAAGAAATTAAATTTTAGAATAATGAAAATTGATATAAGCATAGTCAACAAAAAAGAAATTAAATTTCTTTTTTTATTTTATTTGTAGTCAAGATTGTGAGTAGATGATTATTATTTTTTATTAATCTTTTTATTTTTTACTAACTATTTTAATTTATAAATTTTTATGTATCATTTCTCAGCGAAAACTAAAATTTGAATTCTTCAAACAATATAATTTTTTTTTTTGTATTTAAGATTGTCAAAAATCAAACTTTAATTATTAAAAAAATAAAAACTTTACCAACAATCGGCATAACTCTTCTGTTACTAAACTGTAAATTGGTTAACTTTAGATCCCTAATTTTAGTATGTTATGGGTAAAATATATGGAACAAGACAATTTCCTCGGTACTTAAAGGCACATGAACAACGGTCGGTGCCTTGGTAAAAATTAATATTGACAATAGGGCTTCGCCTAAGTGTCCTTTTTCTTTTTCTATATTTTCTTTTTCTTGTAAACTAAAAAAAAAAAAAAAACATATTTAATTCCTTCCCTATCAGGAAAAACAGTATACCTACTTTTTTATAAAAAAAAAAATTATTTTGGCCATTCCAACTTAGGGGTAAAGTGATTAAGGAAATTAAAACTAAATACTATGGAATTTATTAAAGAAATTAAAACCAACTTATAATTAATTCTTTTAATTTACCAAAAAAAAAAAAAAAAAACTAACTCTTACATATAGTGTTTGGTATGGGATCATTACTCTAAACATTATGGTGATTTACATATGGTGATTAGATCATGATATTTGATAAATATTTAATTATCTTATATAGTAGTGATTTTGAATTATGAAGAGTAATCAAATCATTATATTAGAGGGTGATCTAATTTTCGTTCAAAAAGATGGGAAATTTTTATTATCAAGATAAAATGATATATAAAATTAATAATAATCAATATTACTTATTTAATATGTGAATTAAAATTTTGATTTCTCTTAAAATTGTATATTATAAGTTTTATATTTTCAAACTAATGTTCATTATAACAAATTAAAACATAATTTGTATATCTTTTTATATTTTTTAATATTTTATATATAATATAATGTCTTTCTTTTGTTATTATGATTTTAATATATTGTTTTTATTTTTTAATTCAAATGTTTTTTTACATAATTTATATTATAAAAATTAGTTGACTTAATAAATGAATATATTTATTAATTTAATAATTTAATTATATTTATTATATAATAAATAAAATATTACTATGTTTTATGAGTTATTATCTTTAAACAATATTTAAATCATTAACTTGTATAACTATTATAATAAGGATGATTATTTTCATATTTTTAATTAAAATAATGTTTTTTTTAATAATATCAAATCTAGTAATCTTTAACTAAATTACGAGTAATAAAATCACTTCGGTGGTTACATTACTATGGTGATCTTGAAAATAATATCAAATATTACATTAAAATAATTATATGAACCAATTGAGTTAAACATTTGTTTAAAAAAAATACAAATTTTTTATTCAATTATTCATAGATTAATCTACCTCTACAAGATAAGTGGGTAAAAACTACAAACTAAAATATGCTATATAACTAAATCTCCAATTAAAATAGGGTATCACATCTCTAGCAGCCCAAAAGGAAAAAGCATGGTGGCTAGCACTTTTGTTAACCATGTTTGGCAAGACAATAAGTAAAATTAGGTTTGATATAATTAAGTTAATGGGGGAAATTAAAGATGAGAAAAAGGTGGGTGAGAAATGTCAATTATCTATAATCACATGGAAACCATTCAGTAATAAGCAGTTGATGCTAATAAAGATTGGATTAACATGTGAACAAAGTTGGTAACCTTTTGCTTAAACATCATTTATTGTATGTCGGGGACCAACAAAAATTATTAAAATTATTTTAACTTTGGTTTATTAGTGATTAATCAAGCACGAGAAATGGAAGAGATAATCTGTCGGAGACTCATAATTTTCGCTAATATTTTGTTACTAATATATAATGAGAAATTATTTATCGTTTTTAAATTCTACTAATGAGATTAAAAATATGATACGTGCTTTTTAAGATATATTTAAAATAAAAATATAACATATGTCAATTTTTTAATATCGTTTGTAAAATTAAAAATTTATATTAATAATGTATAAAATATTAACTTTTTTATAAAATACTTTATTTCTTTATAGTGTTTTTCAATGAATTATTTTTTTAAAAAAAATTCACATTATTGTGACATAAATATCTTCGTCTTTATTTTAAATTAGTGCTTTTTATTGATAAATATCAATTAATTTTAACTTGAATGTTCTATTTATTAAAGCAATAATACCAATTTATCATACGTAGTTGAATCTTCTTATCCATGCATTTTTAACATACATTTCATGTGAGTGCCCAACATTATCAAGTATATATGGGCCTAGTCAATTTGCAGAAAACTTTTGGCTAATTACTCTTGTGAATACTTACGGATGATCAAGGTAATGGCTGGTACTGAATTGGTATTTATTATGAGGGCCCTGTGGCCATGTTATGTTAACTCATCAAATTTCCAATTCCATTATCAATTTTCTTTTCCCTTAATTTTTTTTCTTTTGGCAAAAAAAAAATAATTGAGGAATAGATTGTGGTTCATAATGCTTGAATTCCCACAAGAAAAGCCACATGCAAAGGGCAGTACATGAAGTCAATTTCCATTGCTAATTAGAGGTGATGTATATGGGACCTTTTGTACAGTTTTGCTATTTGTATGCCAAAGCTTTTTTCTCTTTGTTAGAATTCCAACTCCACCAAACATAAAACTCTAAAATGTCATTTTCTTTTCTAATTAAGTCCCCATAACAGCCTTTATTTTGGACTTGCAGTACTTGCAGTTCAACTCTAGATTCCAGCTTTTGGAAATTCCAAATCTAATTGCCATGTTTTTTTTTTTTTAATCTTTTTCTCCAACATTTTCCAAGTTAGAAAAAAAATTTAGGAAGATAAGCTTTGCTTGCATTTATTTAGTACACATTTCTCACAAAAAACATGTATATAATAGCATCACCTACATGCTACATGAGTTATCAAATTGACATGGAAAAGAGTTCCATTTCCTTGTCAACTAGGATACAATTCTCGTGAAGAATATTCCAAAAATAAAATCCTAATGCATTATAGACCAATGTAAGAGAATGCGTTTTGAAAATTACCCAAAAAAAAAAAGATTAAGTTCAAACAAAATCTAAAAATATCCGTGATTATATTATACTATATATATATATATTTATATATAATAGCATCTATATAAGGAAAAGGTGCATGCATTATCAAATTGATTAAAAGCAATTACCACAAGACTGAGACATTTCGAGTTAAAGAGTGATGTTGCGTGGAAAATTCATGTATGTACTTCAATTTTTTTTATATGTAGCTGCTTTCAATTTGACTCAAGATGATCTATAATTAATATGTTGTTTGTTGAATATGTCAGGTCATATATATATCTATAACTTTTTTTCTTTAGAATTCATCAAATTTTATTTAGTAAATCAATACTGTTAGTCGACATTGCATTTACGCAATGTTTTTAACCTTCTAACACGTTATTTAATCATTATGGCGCCTCTTATATCTCACAAAATCATCTGAAATTTATGAAAACTTGTTATGCTATATATCTAAAGGCTTGAACGTTAGCCCATATTTACAACACGTCTTTTATAGATACAATTATGAAACTAATTGGATCAAAGCACTACTAAAAAATGGACTATTCCTATTAGCAATTACAATTTGCAATGACTGTAAATATCATTGTAAGATCTCATTATATTTGCAACGATTGAAAATATGTTGCTAAATCTCATTATATCTCCCAAGTTATATTAGGTCAGGCTACTACAGTTACGTCTCATAAATATTTGAATTAATTGAATATGTGACATAGTAATCTATTTCCCTTAATCATTTCAAAAGTGGAATTACCACAATAGCTAAGTGGTAGCTGAAGATCGGAAATTATAAAGAAAAGAGAAGAAGACAAGGGAAAGTGTGAGTCTATTATCCTACAAGATTCTTCCACATAATTATCGATTATCATGTGAACAGGTACCTAAAATCCACATGTTAGTAACTATTATTGATTTTCCTTAGAGAGGAAAAAATATACCTGATCGAGGAAAACATGGCCACCCTAAAAGAAACTAGAAAAATTGTCAAAACCTAGCTAACTGGCATATTCATGTTGCATATTGTAACATTTTTTATATAATTAAGGCCATAAGGTAGAAAAAAAAATTTATAAATATTAAAATTTAAACTTCAAATATTCTTGCTGTTTCTTAAATTATATGAATTAATTAAATTAAATTTTAGATTATGCATATTATAACTTAATATATATATATATATATATATTGAAATAAAATATGAGGTTTGGAAACATCAAAGATTCCCAGCATCATGTTGATTCAAGAACATGTGGTTGGCAAAAACTTAAATAATCTGTGTAGATGTTGGAGTAATAAGATGGAGAGAAAGTGAGAGCAACAGAGAACTAGGAAGCGGGGGGGTCCTTGGAGAAGGGGCAAGGCAAGATCTTTTTTTTTTTTGTTTTTGCTAGTGACACCGACACGTGACTCTGCTAGACAAAAGCATGGTAATTTCATATTCATACGGTTGTGTTAGAAAATTTTCATCCTTATAATATAAAAGAAATATTGTATAAAATAGTTATTTCATATCAATCTATATTTTTTCATTTAAATTATGTCGTATAATTATATTATTAAAAATTAATTAATTATTTTATATTATATGTAATAATTAAATGATAAATTTTTATATTAATATAATTATGTAACATAATTTAAATAAAATAATATAAACTAATATTAAATGAATGTTTTATATAATCCCTTCTCTATAATACAATGTACTGGGCTAAAACATGCCACTTGTCATGTCGTGTGTGCCAGTGAATGAGTGAAGAGTTGGGTAATTTCGACGGTTTGAAGATCGTAAGGGTTTCCAACACTCACGTAGTTATGTCCAAATCAAGGAAGAAAAATCAATTATTTGAGAGAGATAGACTGAGATTTTTCCACTTATTAATTAATTACTAATTAAAATTTCTCATTAACAAAAAAAAAAAAAAAACTTTTACCTGCTTCGGTCAAAAACAAATTACTTGATCAACAAAGAGCTCATTTGGATCTGTGAGTAGCTCTGGTACGATGTGGTTGGAACCTTCAATCGTATCACAAATGTGTCTGACAAACAAGAACAGTACAATGGAGAGTGTTTTAATCGCGCTGTACCTTCGGTGATCGATTGTACTCTCATGGATCCAATTAAGAATTGTAGATCCAATTGCATTACACTTAGCATTTTTTATCCTTTTCTTTGTTTTTTCAATATTTTTCTTTTCATTTTGTTAATTTACTATTTTACTTAAAAGTTTTTACTTTTTTTTTTTCATTTTGTTAGTTTACTTTTTCAAAATTTCTATTTAAAGGTTTTCAAATTATAAATTCATTTAAAATAATAAATAATTTTATATAATTATAAATATATTAATTAATTAATATATTTAAATAATTTATAAAATAATGTGTCAATATTTTGATTGAATAAAATTTTTAAAATTTTAAATGTTAAATATCTTTAAAATATATATAAAAATAATTTATCAATATATTTTTAAATTAATGTCCTTAATGATAATTTTTTTTCATTATCCTTCATCTCACTATAATTATTATATTTACATCAAAATATATATTTTACCATTAATTTTAATTTTATTATATAATATTAATTTATTATAATAATTAATATTTTTATTGTTATTTTTAATCTCATAAAAATAGATCCGCTCTTTCAAATGGGCCTAAAATTTCATCGGAAAGTGTTGGGAAATCATGGGTGTTGGTGCACATGCTTATCATCAATTACCGTCTTTTCCATTTTTCTTGTGCCTAGCAATTCAATGAAATTAAAATTTTAAATGCACTAAATGTTAGCCAAGAGCCAAACAATGCATCCTTAAAAATCGTTGAATAATAGATTAAGATCAAACAAAATCTAAAAATATTATAAAAAAACATTTTCCATTAACTAATAACAATTCTTTTTTTTTTCTTTGGCACAATAAAAGAATCTAAAATGTCATGCCATCACAATTCATTAATTAAAAAAATCCGAAAACAACAAACTGAAAGGATCAGAATCATGTCAAAAGATTGAGTAGTGGAGAAGCAAAGGCAGAGACAGCTGAAACATAGGAGTTTTAAGAAGAAAGAAGAAGGGAAAACAGTTGATAAACAAAACAGGTTTTGTTTTTTTGAATGAGAATAACATGTAGAAGTGTCAAAAGCTGATTTGGGGGTTGTGGAATTCAGTGTTTAAAAGAGGGTGATTGGAGAGGAAGAAGAGGATGATCACATGGGTATGGCGTATTGAGACATGCACATGAAGGCCCACAATGTTAGCTCAAAAACAAACACATTTCTTTAAGCCGATTTGGTATCAAACCCAAAGTTGGGAACATAAACAACAAGGGTTTAATCACCACTTCTCTCTTTCCCTCTCTGTCTCTCTCTTTCAAGTTTTCACTTCAAAACCAAAGCTCCTTACAACTCTTGCTTTCTCCAATGCACTTGTCTTCTTCTTATCCAACACACTGTCTGTGTTACTGTATTCTCTCGCTCTCTCTCTCCTTTCTCTCATTCACTTCCCCTTCGAGTGGTCCTTCCTTCCTCTTTATATCCCTCTCATCACTTTCTCCAATTCCTCACATCTTATATCTAACACTACTCCTTCTTCCTCTTCTTCTTCTACTTCTTCTTCTACTTCTTCTTCTTCTTCTTCTTCTTTCCTTTTCCATTCTTGCTAAGTATATATGTAGTTCTTTTCCATCCCTATTTACATATCTTAATATCTCTGGCTATAGCTTGGGCGTTGGTTGTTGTTGAAACTTTAAACGCGTAGGCTTATACTAAGGGCAAGCACATTTCTTGGTTTTTGCTCATTTATTTTGGAAGCAGCTGACTAATATAAGACCTTATTCTGTTAATTTCCAAGATGTCAAACAGAAGGTCGAGGCAGTCGACAGCAGGTGTTTCCAGGATTTCAGATGATCAGATCATTGAACTTGTCTCCAAGTTACGCCAACTTCTTCCTGAGATTCGTGATAGGCGATCTGACAAGGTATGCTTCTCTCTTTCTCCATCTCTGTTTCAAGAAGATCAAGCCAAAACAAGTTGATTTTTTTTCTAAATGCAAAGTTGCAGGCAAGGTGTGGAAACCGTAACGTATTCTAATCCCCCCCCCCCCCCCCCCCGGTGCATGTGCCACAGCCCGCATGGGAATTGCATATTTCAGTTATAATAATAGTAATCTTCGAAAAAATCAGTTTAAAAACTTGACCCCGGATGTCAAGGAAACATATTTTCATGGGTTTAAGCTTCTCATTGACTTAGAACAGTGGCCTGCTTAGTTTGACCCTGGAAGAGGAAGCCAGAACCATCCTGTTTAGTTAACTAAAGCACAGTCCTAGCCTCAGTATGTGGGGTATAATGCACAACCCCTCAACAGTGTACTTTGTCGACTTAGGTCGATTTGATTATGAATTACTATTTGTTGTATATAAATCGACATTATAGCAAAATAATAATGTCAGAAGAAAGTGACTTATGGTTTAACATGGCATTGAATTTGACCGTACTCCTGCAGGTATCAGCATCCAAGGTTTTGCAAGAGACTTGCAATTACATTAGAAGCTTACATAGGGAGGTGGACGATCTGAGTGAACGACTGTCCCAGCTCTTGGCTACAATTGATGCTGATAGTGCTGAGGCTGCTATAATTAGGAGTTTAATTATGTGATAATAAACCACCTTTTGTTTCTCCTACTTTCTTTCTTGCTAGGTTTTGGTCACTAGATCAAACAAAATTTATAATATATTTTAAGATGCATGCTCCCCCATGTGGAAGGGTGTGCACTGTAATTACTTTGTATAATAAAAGGACTTGCACTAGCAAAAGCCTTTAATTTTAATGGTGATGCTATAACTTTTGTAGGCATGAGACAAGCTTAATTAATTTATATCCTATGCCGTTTTTGGTTTGTATATTAGTATCCGACTATTTGATTTAATGATAAGTATATATATCTTATTTAAAGAATTAGGTCGAATTTGCTTTTTTAAATCAAACTAGTTTAAATAATATATTAATTTTCATGAAATTAATATGATTAAGGTGGTTGTCTTTTGAAACAAGATAGGCAAATTGGAAGAATGTGTTGATCCTAAGCTTTTTGTCGGCAAGTTGGGATCAAGTGCGTGCTATAATGCAATACGAAAAGCACCAAAATCATTATTAGAGAGTGATTTGATGGAATACTAATTAAGTTTTGCTAAGTATGACCTACATGTTAATTAGGAGTTTTCATTTCTTGTTTGTTTATTTATTAATCAATTCACTAACTAATAATATTGTTTCTTATAATATTAAATATATCCCTTGAAAAATACCTACAATCTGAATAATTTATGTAATTGAAGCTGTTAGAATTTAAATTTTAATTAATAAAATTAAAATTTTAATACTCTATATCATATAAATTATTAGCACCAGCAATCTGACTTTCACAATGCATGTCAGTATCGGTGCTAAAAAGTTAAAAAGAAACGAAAAAAAATGTTCCTTTCTGCTGTTAAAACAAAAGAGGGTAGGAAGGAGTAAATCGACTATGGTAATTCTAATCATTCTGAAAGAAACATATGCTAGAAAGGGTTAAGACAGACAGAAATCCTGGATCATAAAACGAATTCTCTTCTTTATTGTACGTTCTTAATTTAACAAGTTTCACAGAAAATGTTGAATCATAATCCGAATCCAACCAATGTCTAGTCATCAGGAACATGATGTACTATAGTTTCAGAAACTTGTTGATCTTTTAGTCAACATGTTTTGAATGATATGACTAGATCAATAGATCTATTGTTGATACTCATATATCAACTTTAATATTATCCTTACATCACAAAATAATACCCAAAAAAAAAAGATTTAGAATTAATAAGAATTGATAATGGGCTTGATAAAAATAAAATTATATATTTTGTGTTTGATGAATTTATATGAATTATAATATAATAATTTTTGTGTTTTATTTATATTTAATTATAGATGAGTTGGCGTTAAACTCAAGTTTTTTTTTTTTTGCATTAAATCAATATAATTAAATTTCACTATGTATATACAAGACAAACAATGGGACTTTACTTATAACTCATAAATTTGCATGAAACTTAAGAAATCATAACTAAAATATTTATAGAGTCATGTCCTAAACAAGTGCAATATCTAGGAATCATTATTTTTTTTATGAATAATTACTTGGTGAATTATGCTTCCCTTAGCATGAAAAAAATTCATGCAACTTTTTCAATTTGTTAATTTGTATAAATATTTTACTCCCATTATCCCATTTTTGTTGTCCATCTTTTTTTTTTGACATATCTCAAAATTATGTCTTATTTTTTTTTAACATTGAAACCTTTTTTTTATATTTTAAAATTATTTTTTATGATTTTTTTTTATTTTTTGACATTAAAAATTTTAAAACTTTAATTTTATTAAAAAATTTTAAAATTTATTATTAAATACATTGAAGTCAAAACTTTCTTTTTAAATTTCGTAAAATTCAATATATGACAAATATTTTGAGATAGGGAAGTGCTAATTAATGAAAATAGGACATGCATGGCAATGAAATCATTTATTTTAATCAAGATATGAGAGTTTTCACTTTTTTATTGGAAAAAACTAATAATTGACAGAGGTCATTATATATGATCACTAATCCAAAATAGAGCTTTGAAAAAGTGAATTATAACAGGTTGAAAGACATTAACATACAACAGCATGTATACAAAGATTACTTAACTACCAAAACTGAATCACCATTTAAAAAAATCAATTAGGTTTAAGAATCACTGCAAATCCAAGAAGCATTGAGAGATTATAATTATGAAGCCATTGTTGACCCATGGAAATGCACATCAATTCAAATTTATCTTAATAACAAGATTGGATGATTTGGCTAAAAATTATTTAACTTCAAGCACATGAGGGAAATATATATATATATATAGTTTTTTTTTTTATATACATTTGAAGTGAAATTTTAATTTCACAAGTTGTTATACATCTCATTCTTTAATTAACTTTTTTTTATTTTGTGTTATAATCTAAAGAATATGTATCACTTTGTTAACTTTGTTTGTAGAATCTAAAAATATTATTACAGTGGATTAATAATTTTTTTATATATATGTATAATTATTTTAATTCTTTTTTAGTTGGTTAGTATCTTAAGCAATGCAAAGTGAATGAGGAGATGACCTAAAACCTTTGCAACATAATTCACTGGCTCTAATCATGGTTGCTAGAAACATTAATAAGTATATAACTAAAGGCAATATTTAAGTCTCCAGAAAATTAGCTGAAATATATACTCCCTCTGTCTCATTTTTTTAATCCAACTTTTTTTTTTTTTGGATATCATAAAATTATGTTTTATTTTTTTTAAATATCTAAAACTCTTAATTTTTAATTTTTTGATATTAAAAATCATGAAATTTTAATTTTATAAAAAATTTAAAATTTAATATTAAATATATTAAAATTAAAATTTTTTAAATTCTATGAAAATTAATATATGACAAATATTTTAGGATGGACAGATTTTTTTTCCTTTAAAAACATGAGGCATTGATTTTTTATTTTTTATTTTTTTTTGCCTTTAGGCACAAACAAGAAAAGTTGCCTTTCAAGTGCAGGCCAAGGCAATGATTAAAGGAGAAAAATAAAAGGGAAAAGTTATTTTAAGCAAATTGTCAAATTTCTCAATGAATGAAAATGATTGAATAAAAGGCAACTAAATTCAGCATCCAAAATTCCAAATCCAAAAGAGCTCTTAAAGTTTAGCCACTTGGGTCATCATATAAATTATGCCTATTTGTATTTTCTTCGGCATCTGCTCAATCTGATTTTGTGGTATGAAAATTTCCCTTTCCTTTTCTTTTTTTGGTTGCCATAAGATTGGACTGTCTAATAAAAAATAATAGCTATATAGACTCTAAGAATATATATATAAATTTTGTTCAATTTGAATTTTCGGTTAAAAATATCAATTTGAATGATATTTTCCTATATTATTCTATCACCTTTTTTTAGTAACAAATTAAAATAAATTATATATATGTCAAAATTTAATAACTATTCCCATAAACTGTGTTTAATTGTAAAAATGTAAACATTTTGAATTTGAATTTATTATGATTTAATTTTGATAATTTTAAATTATAAAAATTAAAATAAATAACCACCCTACATTGTTTTTTATGGCTTTAGATTTTAAAGGAAAAATAAAATAAGAATAATAAAAATTAAGTACAACTAATTAGTTGATGATTTTAATACATTGAAAGAGAGTTCTAGCCTATGAACAAAAACAACATTTTTTTTTTGTATTATTTGTTGCTTGTGGAACACTTCTAATAGGAAATTACTTGCTTGTGAGAAAATTTTTACTTTAATTTTTATACTTCTTAATTAATGAAAAGACTTGAGACCAACTCTAAATGCCTTTTAATAATGAATGAATTTGTGATTTTTTTTTTTGGGTATAAGGGAGCCTAGACCAATTCTCTATTGTTTAACATTAACGCTCCATTGACGAGAGTGGGGTTGTGGCCATCTGGCATCTGGTAAAATCACCTCACCAAATCAGCAGGTGGAGTTTGTGTCGGTTAGATGTCTCTTCTGTCACTCTTTCCTTTCTTTCTGATAATGCTGAACCTCTAAATCATCTGATCAAAAACAACAGGTGTGTAATTATATAATCATTTTCATAAATCCTCCATTTATTTTCCTATTTTTTCTTGCAAATTCAATGACACCCAGTTCTTCATTTCAGCTTATTTTATCAGTTTTTTTATTGACTTTGTTGCAAACTTTAAGCTTTAATGAGTTCAGTTGCCCTTTTTCCTATGTGGGTTTTCATTATAAATCAGGTTTTTCAAGAATATCATTCAGTATATGCTTGGCAAATAATCAGTTTCAAGCATGTTTATGACAATTAGTAGCCATGTTACTTTTAAGTTGTTTGATTGGTTGTTGGAAATTCAGGGCTTTTACATTGATCTTTGGTGGAAAATATTTTGATTTTTTCACTCATTATTGATCCCCATTATTGATCAGCTATGATCATTTTTTGTTCTTAGTTCTTTCCTTTTTCCTGATTTTGCTCCTCCTGGTACCCCTTTTCCACTGTAATATCATGAGGATTGTTTTTGAATATTGAATTCTTTAATGTATATTTTTTATAGTTAAGTACTTAAGTTTTATTCTTTAATGTAAGTTGAGCCCTTTTTGGCACTTTAGCCAAAAAGTTTGATAATCTTGCTTCACGCTTGCATTGTTTGACTTGCATTCTTCCTTACAATGAAAGCTGGTTCTTTTTTGGAGGATTGTATGGGCTATGGCTGTTCCCAAGGCTCCTCCCCTTTATTACTTTTGACTTGAACTAAGATTTCTTATGGTGCATTTAGCAGATCTTGGAGTAGATTAAGGCACCTTACTTGGGATTACAGATTTTAACTCCACTTTGCAAATAGCTTTGGCAATTTGAATATGTTAATGTCGAAATCGGACTAGTCAATACTAGAAAACCGAGCTACAATCAAAACAGCACGGCATTTTTATTAGATTTTAGAAGCATCCAATAATTTTTTGGCTTTCTTTTTGTACCTATGCAAGGATAGATGAGCGCTTGGGACCATTGAGGATAATTGACCTCAGAATCATTCATAAGTAACACTGCCCCAAGATGATAAAGCCTTTTATCTCTTCCTGAAATTACCCTTATCTTAGCTATTTCTGCAAAAGAAATGGCCCTGTCCATGGAATTGCAATGGTTTCAGCATTATACAGTGTTGAATGAACAAGGATGATTTCTAATTTATCAACCTACCTTCACTGAAGTTGGCTTCTAAAATTTTATTTAAATACCGTCAAATAGTTTCTTCTCGGCAGGCTTTATCTTATTGAAAACTGTAAGACAATGTACCCCGGTGGTTAGACTGCTGAAGTTACAAGCTTATCACCAAAAGCTACTGAGAAGGATCTTCATGACTTTTTTGCTTACTGTGGTGCAATTGAGCATGTTAAAATTATCAGGTAGTCTTTTGGTACTCAGTTTTTGGTCACTGAATGCACACCACATAGTTTCCATTATAGATATTTTTCACGATTTTGTTTAGATTTATTGTGCATTTGTAAACTGGTTGGACTTACTGGTCACTGGTTCTTTGAGAAAAAAAGTCAAAAGCTAAGAAGTCTTTTGTCTGAAATGATTTCATGTTGGATAATTGATAATCTCAATCTTGATTTTTATGGAAAATCAATATCTTTGAGTAGAATTTCTTCAGGTTATGATTCCCATAATTTGTACAAATGTAACTTAGCAGCAAGTTCCTTTTTCCTTTCTTGTGACAGGTTTCTGGAATCAAGGAGGGTTTTATGATCAAGCTGTTTAAATTTACATATTGTTTACCTACTCATTTAGGAAAAGTCAAAAGTGAGAGGTCTTTTTTTGTCTGAAATTCTTTCTTGTTAGATACTTGGTACTTTCGATCTGATTAAATATGGACATCAGTCTCTTAACAGAGTCTGCTCAATTATGATTCTATAATCTTACAAATTTGACTTGCCAGAAGTGCATTTTCCTTACCTATGACATATTTCTTGAAACTAATGAGAGTTTACAATAAACAAGATGTTTAATTTTACTTTTTATTTGAAATTACATAACCTTGTTTGTAGGTACGCATTAATGTGATGTGATTAGCTGATGAACATTAGCTTATAGTCAATCATTCTTTTAAACCTAAGATAAGTGTAATTGGATGCTGATGCTGATAGAAATAGGTTCTGTAGTGCTTATGTGAATCTCGTGCGAATGTGACTGGCTGCCCATTATAGGAGTGGTGTCATACTTGCTTTGCATGATCTCTTTGATTCTGTTATTTCTTCAAATTCATGCTTTAATGAAGAGAACTGCTTTCTTTACTGAAAACAGATGTGGGGAATATGCATGTACAGCTTATGTGACATTTAAAGATGCTTATTCGCTGGAAACTGCTGTCTTACTCAGCGTAAGCTCCAATTTAAACTTCCGGAGAGTGAAATAAGTGTCATTTCTTTTCTGAAAGAAAAAAAAATTGCAACTGAGTTCTTTTAGCTACCTGGATGGTTCTAATCCTTTTCTTTCCTCAGTATGTTTTTGTTTTGATATGTGACCCTTATGTCCTGTGTGCATCAAAACTGATAAATAGGTTTCCAAGTACGCAACTCATTTGATATTCGTCTAATTCTGGCAATTTTACTTTAGCAGAACCACAAAGATAATATTACAATATCAACATCTTGTGTGTGTCTGTAAAGAATTTAGAACTTTGTTTGCATGTCCTTATCGATTCAGGGAACTTGGTATACGATCTGGTGCATCAGCTTCGTGTGAGTTGGCCTAGAAGGTGAAAAGTGGTAATAGTGATACTGCCCTATCAAAAAACAAGTTGGTCAATTTAAAATTTATAATTTCTGGAAAGCCAATTAGCCCGCCCTTGCTTCTCTTTAAAATTGTATGACTGGTAATATACACTGGTTAGCAACTTATATCAGAAAATAAATTCTTGGATATTAATAAAAATTGCTCATCAACTAACTTCCGAACATCTTCCTTATTGGAAAAACTTGCTCTTGTCCTTTTGCTTTTCTGAAACACGGATGAAGCTGTTCTTACAAATGGGTAAATATCTCCACAAAGAAATATTTGGAATCTAACAGTGATTTTGCTTCCTACTCCACATAAAAACAAATGATAAGCATATTAAAATTATAAATAAAGATGTTAGTCTAATTGATTTCCTGAGGAACTAGTGAGTTCTGGTATGGAGACTAAATGAAAATGAGACTAATTCATTCTTTCAATTTGAAATTTGAGATTTGAGGCAGATCATTGTTAAGATAATCTTAATCTCTTTCCTTTTCCAATCAGTACAGATAATCTCATTAGCATCCTAATATATGGTATCATCTTCCTCTAAATTTTCCTTAGTTGAGTTAACTAGTGATGAGTGATGATTCATTAATTTGTTCAGCATAGACAGACAAAAATAAAAGGGGGGGGGGGGATGAGTCCTTAATTCTTTGATTCTTTATGCTGTTCTCCGAACTCAAGATTGCAGGGATGTCACCGAACATTAGCAACTTAACATCGTGCATCCTGCCTTCCTGATATTTTTGTAGCTATTGTTTCTCTCATTATTGCCCAAATTTTGATTTGTCAGGGAGCTACAATTGTTGATCAGTCTGTATGCATATCAAGGTGGGGTTCATACGTAGATGATGCATATCCTTGGGATGGTTCTTCCTGGAAGACTCAAGAGGATACTAGCTCAACGGTATGCATTAATTTCTTTAATGAGGACAGCAAGTTGATTGCTTGGTTCACCATCCCCCCATAAGCACATTTTACTTATTGGACTCTCAGCAAGGGACTCCTACATGAGTGTGTGATTTTAGTAACTTTCTTATTTGCCTTTAGAAACTCCATGATTGGTTGGTCTATCTTGAATTTGTTGGGTATCAAAAATTGAAGAATGTGAATTACAGGATAGTAAGGTAATATAAGTGTTGAAGACAGGAATAAATTGTAATTTTCTCAAGATTATTTCAATTCCGAGTTTACTATCTCAATCTGCTCCTAGAATCATAATTAGTGAATGGTTATATCATGCAAGATGAATGTAGCATTTTTGGCATGATGAAGAAATTGGGAGCTATCCACAAATTTGGGGCTTAGTTTTTCTGGCCAGAATGATGAGCAACATGGGGGCATGGGAACATTTTTGATTTTGCATGATAGAAAAAACTAATATGCCATTTTCTTCTTTGATTATCTTATATAGGATTTTTCCTAATGGCTCAATTGATTGCTTCACCTGCTTCCATTAATTTGATGAGTTTTTTCTTGGCAATTTCGTCATGATATTTGATGCATGTCATGTGGAATGATTTTGCA
>NW_019167960.1:2600415-2739333 GCF_002303985.1 Durio zibethinus | reverse complement strand
AAAGCCCATGAGTCATTAGGACAAATTGCTCTAGCCCTAATTGTCGACAAGCCAATGCTAGAGCATAGCTTATACCTTCCTATAGTCCGAAGAGTGGAACCCATGGCTTGTCACCACACCTGTATAATATGGCTTTTCGTAGCATCTATGGAGCTCTTCATATAACTTGAGCACCAATGAGATTTTGAAAAGTCAATACCCATTCTTCCTTGGTCTTTGATTCTAGCCACTCAATATTGCAACATTCTTCAATTGGTCTACTTTTATTATTATAAGTAGGATGAAATTTACCCACAGGATGTTGAAGATGACTTTTTGCCCAAATGTAAGGTAATTGTACACACCCTATGAAGCTTCATTCTCTTTTTCGACAATGATTCAATGATCTAAAGGTCTCTACTAGGATAGAAGGACATCATTGATCTTATTGTCCATCGACTCGAGAAAGTCAATCATTGATACCTCAATGTGCCCCAGGACCTTCAAAAAAATGACCCAGCCATAAATTGCCAAAGCTATCATTCTCATGCCTTGTTCATCTTCTAAGTGTTTAAAGATGTAGTCACATAAGATTTCCCACATGATGCAATCACTTTTATCTTTTGTTATTTTGAGTGGAGACCTCCATCATACAGATAAGTTTTTTTCGAGATCTAAGTTTTTAACCTCACTAATAGATTTTATCTAGACTTGGGAGATGTAATTATAACAATGTAGTATACTCTTTAATTGTTGGGGTCATATCTATTTCGTTGAATATAAAACATCTATATGCAGGATCCCAAAACTAAATTAAAGCTCTTATCAACTGATTTTTCATAGACACCTCAAGCAGTGAAGGAATATGATCATATTTTTCCTTGAAAGCCATATTCCTAGAAGTGGTTACATGGTGCCAAATATCAACCAACTCAGAAATGTCATTTTGTTAAAGTCCCAATTTGATTTATTCAGGCAAAATTTCTTGTTTAGATTCTTTCAAGCAATTTCCCATTCTACTTTAGGCTTCTAATGATAGAGTTATTACCACATTGGTCTCTTCACACATAGTAAGCTTCGAAACTAAGAACATCATGATGGTGTTTTTGAAGCAAGACTAAAACTCTTCTTACTGATATTGGCATATTGATAAGCACATCCTATATGCAAGTGTTTATGATGATGCATAATCATGAAACAAAAGGAAAACAAAACAAAATAAGATTAGTAATTATTAAAATAAATATTCCCTCATGTGTCCTAATTTATGGTATAATCTATAAAAATGGTATGGCCCTATCTAAGGTTGGTTTCCTAAGTTTCACTATATGCATGGTTTGGTAATTAACATAGGCTAAAAGGGTTCTCAAATTGATCCTCACTATTGTCCACTCTAGACTAGTAAAGCCCCTGATCCTCACCTATACCGGGCTACCAACGAAAAGGGTTCAACTTGAGTAGAAGTATTTCGTTAGCCCAAGCAAAGGCATTATAACCTCACGAAAGCGTAGGTACTCTACTCACTTCTAAAATGGGATAGATTTGGGAGCTCAGGTATAGAGCTTATGCATGAATGCAAATGTACACATGTGTTTGGGAATGCAACAATTACTAATAAAATTAACAATATAATTAGCAATAACATAATAACTTATCAAAACTAAATGAAAAAAAAAATTTATTCTAAGATGAGATAATAAATTAAAATTAAATATCAAAAAGACCATAAAATTAAAATTTGGATGACGCATGTTTAATTTTTGGCTTGACTCTCAAGTGTCCCCAGTGGAGTCGTCAAGCTATTATAACGATTTTTCGTCCAAGGGGAACTTTATCTCTAGACTTGGTGAAAAATTTTAGAGTCACCAACAATCTTTTTATAGGGTGTGATTGGCGGCCCAAAATATCATCTTTTAGTAAAAATCTTAAAATTAATTAAGAATTACTAAAAGAAGTTTAGGTTTGCGAAATCAGGGTTAGATCCGAGAGTACGGTTACGAGTGAGGAATGTATTAGCACCCTCACGTTGCCCGTTCAAAGAATGGTACTAATTAAACATGTGCAATCCTATAATTTTGATGACACGGTCTTTTAAATTTAATTTCTTAAAATTTATTTTTAAAAAAAATTTTTGTTGTGAAATTAGTATTATTATTTTTTTTATACTCTATAAATTCTCCAACGTTTTGGTGAAATTTATAGAGAATCACTATTTAAAAGATATTTTAAGAAAATTGACTATTTACAAAATTCTCGAAATCTCGTCATAAGATATTTTATTTATTTGTTTTAAAAAAAAATTTTAGAAACATCCCAACTCTTTGGTGAATTCTAAAAATTTATTAAACAAGTTTTAAGATTATCCCGACTCTTCGATAAAATCCTAAAAATTTTGAACAAGTTTTAGGATCATATCAACTTTTTGACAAGATCGTAAATAAAATTATTTTTTTATAATTAAAGAAATTTATTAATTAATTTTTATTATGATTATTTTAAAAAATTTTATGATTTTTTATTTATTAATTATTTTTATTATAAAAAATTTAGATTATCCTGACTCACCGGTGAAATCTAAATATTAATATTTTGCTATATTAAAGAAAATCGAACTCTTTCAATTTTTTTTAAAATATTTAAATATCAATTATTATTATTTTTTCATTTTATTTTTTTATTATTATTTTTCATTGCCTAAATCAATCTTTATTTTTATAATATTAATTTTGGATTATCCCAACTCTATGTTGAAATCGAAAAAATTAATTTTATTTGCAATTATTAAAGAAAACTAAACCCTTTCAACTTTCTTTAAAAATTATATTTAAAAGATTCATTTAAATAATTTTTTATTTTTTATTTTTTAAAATTTATTATTTTTTGTAGCAAAAATTATTTTTTAAAATTATCCCAATACTTTGGTGAAATTTAAATAATATTTTTTCTTATAATAAAATTTTATTTTCATTAAATAGTCATTATTATTATTATTTTTTTTGCATATTATATTTTTAAGTCTATGTTATTTTAATTTTGTTTTTTTTATTTTCTTTATTTGTTTCTAAATAATTATTACTAGTAGTAGTAGTAGTAGTAATAATAATAATAATAATAATAATAATAATAATAATAATAATATCATAGAAACAACATAAAAAAATAACATAAAAATCAACATAAAATAAATCAAAATCAAAACAAAAAAGAAAAAGAAATGGGAAAACCTGCGAAATAGGTCAGGTTAGCACGTAGATCGACACGTGAATCCTGCGGGGTCAGGTTCAGTTAAAATGTTCAAAATGGTGTCATTTTTGGGTGCCTATAAATAGGCCAAAATTAGATTTTTCCTTATTTTTTTCTTTCCTTTCTCTCTCTACCCCAGAGTCTCTCTCTCTAGAAATTCAATCCCTCTCACCATCCACCATAGCAACCCAAATTTTGGTTGGTCGCCGTCATGCACCGGTTGTCGAAATCTTCAACGATGCCAGAAAATTAAAAGATACCTAGAGTTTGGTGGTCGAAAAATTCAACGATCACCAGAAAACTCAAACTTTTTCAAATTTCGGTGGTAAAAAAATTCAACGATCGTTAAAAAATTTAAACTTTTCCAATTTTCGACGACCCAAAAAATTTTCAAAAATTCCTAAAAATTCACCCAATGATCCTTTTTGCTTTCTAAACACTTTTTCAAGCCCAGATTTTTTAAAAGAAATCTCAAACTTCCGAAATTGAGAATTTCATTCTCAATGTTTTTTTTTTTGAATTTTTTTTGTTTGCTATTGGTTCCTTGGCCAAGAAGGACTGTGATTATAGAGCTTTTGGGATTTCAATCCCAGATCTCTTTAGATTTTTTTGTGAAAAATTTGAGTTTCTATCCGATAACCAAAAGTCACCGGATATCATGCTACCAAGTTAGGTAGTGTCAGGGAAAAAAATATCACTCTGGCAGCTTGATTTCAGCTGCCAGAGTTGAAATCAAAGATTTTTTCTTTGACTTTTGTTCTTTTTCTTTTTTTAAAGATTAATAATAATAAAAAAACAAAAACAAAAACAAAAATTCATTAGTCAAAATTGGTGTCTACATGGACCATTTGAAAAATTGTTCCCAAGGGAGGACCTTTATCGACCTGCTGCTGTTATGCTGCATTTTCATCATAAATGTGCAATATTTCTGGGTTAGAAAAGTCATTGTTGACTATGCAAGTCATTACACGCAATTTGCTTGATACTTTGATTTAGACTACAAAACCTTCTATAAATTTCATACAATCATCTATAATTGTTGACAAGTTGTGAAAAATATCAATGTTCTATAATTGATTCTTCAAATAAGCTCAACCATTGCTTCAACATTTATCCTGAAATGTGGAAGGAAAAGGGTGCAAATGAATCATATTCTTCACTTCATGCATGCTGACAATTAGGGTTCGATTGTTCTGCCATCTTAGATCTCGTGTTGAGCTTCAATTTTAAATCGGAAAGAATTATTTGTTGTGTTGTTTTCCCTTTTAGCTATCATTCATTGTGTTTGGTAATATTTTAGTATCATAAAATCAAAATTTTCAATTTTCAGGAGTTTGTACTATATTATACCAACATCATCTCATATATTATCATTGGCTTGATTACCAGAATTGTGTGGGAGCATAAACATTTCTATCAGGACGATTTAAATGGTATTATCAAAAATCTTTTTTCAATGATTATAATAATTAATTTTAAATCAATTAAAGCTAAGGTGTATTAGAGAATTGTTAAAATAAATTATCCATCCTCTTATTATTAGTTAATTTAGGTTGAATTCCCATCATAAAATTTCCTACCTAGCGAAAGGAAGTAAGATTCAAAACAGAGAATTGGAAAAGGAAGAGATCTTTGACTTAATGTATAGAAAACATGAAAGGAGCTACCTTTAGAAATCAGTTTTCTTTCTTTCTAAAGTCTAGAAGTAGGAAAAAAAAAGGTTACGAAGTGCAGAAGAACATGCACCAAAATACAGACAAAATAAAATTTTTTTATGAGAGAAAAAAAAAATAAATCTCCAATTTGGTTCAATGGATTCTATTTTCCATTGCAAGTCAATGGACGTGAAAGATACGTAAGGTTTGCTATTACTAAGAAGTATCCAGTATTATCACTTATTCGTAGAATATAGAACATTTCAAAACTAATCTGTTTGAGAAGTCATCACATTGAATATGATCCTTTTCATGGGCCGATCTCATTTGAAAAATATAACACTTCAAAGAAAGAAAAGACTTCGACTCTTAATGTTTTCATGTATTAGAATAAAATCCACATTTTTTTTTTTAATTTTAATACAATTTTCAATTATCCAAAAAAGAGGACAATTAATTGAAACAATGTCTAAAATATTTTGAAAGACAAAATTTTTGGTTTTTACAAAACATTTCATCTGTGGTATTTACCAACAGCTTATTGTATCATGGAATGAAATTGGTAATATAAAAAAATACATGCAAATTGAAGAAATTGAATGGTGGAGAAGAAAAGGCAAGTACACATACCATGTTGTCCTTTCTTTGAACTTTCTTTGCAATAATATTATTAATCAATTACAAAAAGGAGACTTTTTAAGTGAACATCCAATCAAAAGCTAGTCCACATTGGATCCTTTTCTAATTTACTGTTAGCTTTTAGAAATGTGGCTGTTTCTTGCACTCGTCTGAACGCAATGCTACAATATTTGAAATGATCTTGTTTATTTGGCTGCTATGGAAGATAGAAATTCTCCAATTTGATCCAACGTGTAAAAGAAATCAAAGAGATGGCATTATGCCTTAAAAATTAAGGATAACAATGAGGCGAGATAAAAGTATTTTTTTACAATGAATTTGACTCGATTTTTTAATTATTTCACTTGAATATATTTTATCTTGATATCTTATTATTATTTTTTATATTTAATCTCAACTCAAATAATATGTATAACTTGTATTTGATTCGATTGATTCAACATTTAATTTAATATAATTTTTATAAAAAAAAATTTAATATAAATTGCATCTTAATTTTAAATAAAAAAAACTTTACTTTTATTGCTGAAAGCAAAAGAAAAGAAAGAACTGCTGAAGTATTAAAATAAAAGAGAGGATTGAGTCTTTGATTGGTAAAGATACTTCAAGGATTAGCTAGCAACGGGGAAAGATACTTGTCTTCTTCAAGACGTCTAAACACAGTATTGCAAGTCTATGCACCATATTGCTGGGAAAATGCATTATTCATACGTATAATTCCATGACATCTACAGAACAATCAATGATAACAATTGACTAACAAAAAGTAGAACAAGACCTCGACTACTCCATTTCCATATAAATTCATTAGCCTGTGGAAATCATAACATGCTACAACTGAACCTTTACCAGATATTCAAGCTAAATAAACATGGCCTCATCCTTAACCAATTCCATTTTTTTAGGGGTGTTGTGGAGTACCATCCTTCTTTCCTTTGCTGCAACCTTGTTAGCAGCAGTATCTTCACTGGAATCAGAAGCTGTGGCTATGCTAAAGAGTGGCTGGTGGAGTAGCTATAGCAACGATACTTCACAACGTTGCAAGTGGCACGGTATTTCATGCAACAATGCAGGAAGCATCACCAAAATTAATCCATCTCCTGACGTCATTCAGGTTGGTGATAGATTTGGAAAATTGAATTTCTCTTCATTTCCAAATCTTGTCCTTCTTGATCTTAGCGATCGTAAACTTGGTGGAAATATCCCGCCTCAGATAGGTGATCTATCCGCATTGAAGTACCTGGACTTGTCCTATTGTGAGTTATCTGGTGAGTTACCTTCTTCCCTAGGAAACCTAACCCAATTAGAGTTTCTTGACATTTCCTATAATGATAACATTAATGGTTCCATCCCTCCACAACTAGGGAATTTGAAAAACCTGGTTAGTTTAAATTTGAGTTGGAATCAGTTTGCTGGTGTAATCCCTTCTGATTTGGGTCAATTAACCAATCTCAAGTCTCTGATTCTTACGGGCAATATGCTTGTTGGTTCAATACCTTTTACTCTGTATCAATTAACCAATTTGGCAACTCTGCTTCTTGAGTTTAACAAACTTGAAGGTTCCATACCTCCAAATATTGAAAAGCTAAAGAACCTCCATACTTTCAGCATCTATAATAATAGATTCACAGGTTCGATTCCTCCAGCTCTGTGCCATTTGACAAACTTGCTCATACTTGGCCTTGGAAAAAATCAAATCAGTGGTTCAATCCCTTCTTCTATCGGTAATTTATCAAATTTGCAAAAACTGGGCATTCTTTCAAATCTTTTAGAAGGTCCTATACCAAAAGAAATTGGGAATTTAGAAGCACTCCAGGGCTTGTACCTCTCCCACAACAAATTGAGTGGATCCATACCCTCACAAATTGGGAATTGTTTAAATTTGTGGCAATTGGACCTAAGCAACAATAATTTAGAGAGATACATCCCTTCTCAAATTGGGAGTTGCTTAAGTTTATCCTATTTGGACCTAAGCAGCAATCATTTAGAGGGGTACATCCCTCCTCAGATCGGCAAATTTTCAAATCTACGATATTTAAATCTCAGCTACAACAATCTCTCAGGTGAAATCCCTGTCTTGGAGGCCACTGATCTCAAAATTGTTGATACCAATAATGGTTGTAAGACTATCTATCCCTATCCATTTGAAGGCAACAAGGATTTATCACCCTACCTCTGTTCTTCACTAACCAATCAAACCAAGAGCAGTAGAACTCCTTACTTCACGAAAATATTCCTCCCTATTGCCATATTCTCTACTTTTTCTATTCTGGGGAGTTTGTTTTTATGGCGGTTCAAGGCCAAAAAGAACCAATCTGCTTCACAAACAACAAAAAATGGGGATTTGTGCTCAATATGGAACTATGATGGAAATATAGCATATGAAGACATTATTGCAGCAACAGAAGATTTTGATATTCGATACTGCATTGGAACTGGGGGTTATGGAAGTGTTTACAAAGCACAACTACCATGTGGTAAAATAGTTGCTTTGAAAAAACTTCATCGCCTTGAAGCTGAGGATCCGGGTTTCGACAAGAGTTTTAGGAATGAGGTAAAAATTTTGTCCGAAATTCGACATCGAAATATAGTGAAGCTTCATGGATATTGTCTACACCGACGGTGCATGTTTCTGATATATGAATACATGGAAAGAGGAAGCTTGTTCTACGTCCTAAGTAATGATGATGAAGCTGTGGAGTTGAATTGGATAAAAAGAGTTGAGATCATTAAATCCGTTGCTCAAGCCTTGTCTTACTTGCATCATGATTGCACCCCCCCAATCGTTCATCGAGACATTTCAAGTAACAATATTCTGCTAAACTCAAACTTGGAGGCTTTTGTCGCTGATTTTGGAACCGCTAGAATGCTATATCTTGATTCATCTAATCTGACTGTTCTTGCTGGTACATATGGCTATGTAGCCCCAGGTAATATTTTTGTTACCTTCTACTACATCATTGGCTTTTTTTTTTTTCGATATTGGTTCTCTTTCGAATATATTTGTATTTAATTAGTTCTCTTTTTCATGCATGTACTTTGTTTATACAGAATTGGCCTACACAATGGTTGCGACCAAAAAATGTGACGTCTATAGTTTTGGGGTTTTGGCATTAGAAACATTAATGGGAAAGCATCCTGGAGAACTTTTGTCATCATCGTCATCGCCATCTTCTTTGCAAAATATGAAGCTAATTGATGTGTTAGACAGACGTCTACCACCTCCAACAAGCCAACTGGTTGCACAAAATATTGTTCACGCTGCTACACTAGCATTTGCTTGCTTACATACGAAACCAAAGTCCCGACCAATGATGGAAGAAGTGTGCAAAGAGTTTCTTTCTTCCCAAAAATCTTTAGGGATTCCTCTCCGAATGATTACTTTGTTGCAACTTGTGAACCGTCAAATGCATATTGGTGGCCAAAGTGAAACTTATCCTGTTTAAAGCTGCTAAATAACTTATTTCGTTTGTAAAAGTTTTTATCAATTTATAATGTATGGTAATTGTCAACTCTCATTGTCTAATCTTATAATTAAATAATTAGAAAATTTTGCATACTCATGCGTATTTGTCTAAAATTGATCCCTTTATCCTCTTGGTCGTTTTGTCCAATTTCACTATGGAGTTGCTTGATTTAACCAGACCATATTTGGTCCACTTCTAGGTGGGTCATCAATGCCCTTTACAAGAAAATATAGCAAGCATTGACCCCAACGAAAGGTACATCACAACCATGACTGACTCCTATAACAACTATTTGAATTGGGAGCCTTTGATCTCTCTGGCAAAGTGGAAATCAACTTGTTGGCACAGTCTCTTCCATCTTGAGCCAATTAACTAAATTGGTTACAATGAATATGTCCATGAACGGCCATGTCAGCCGTATCCCTTCCACCGTGGGCCAATTAACCCACAATTAGCTTGGTTCCACCCACTTTAGGACAATTAACTCATTTAACGGTGCTAAATCTGTCCCTATAACATGCTTGATGGCTCAATCCCTTCCATTCTAGGTCGAATTAACTAATATGATGGCACTATTGTCATGGGCCAAGACTCAACCTCTAAGCTCGTACGGCTCTAAGACTCGAGCATGCACTCATTCGACATTCCAGATCAGCCTAAGTTTCATATTTTGTGAGATATTATCCGTTCTAACCCTTTTGACTTTACGATTTTATCCTACAAAAGGCACCTTATAAGGAAAAGGTGATGTGAACCTTTTTATACCCAAGTAACTCCTATTTTTATGTTTGATGTGAGATTGGAGTACCCTACTTACTCTCTCTTGGAACGTTTGGGGTGACATTCTCCCCCACCCAACCTCATGACGCCCTTGTTACGAAGGATAACCATCTTGCCTACCTCTTTCGAAGTGCTTGGCATGGGTTGAATGCTCCAGGACCTGCTCTGATATCACTTGTCACGGGTCAAAACTCAACCTCTAGGCTCGTGCGGCTGTAGGATCCGGACATACACTTATCTGACATCCCAGATCAGCCTAAAGTCCACACCCTTAGGAGGTATTGTCCGCTCTGGCTCCTTTGGCCTTACGATTTTATCCTACAAAAGGTACCTCACAAGGAAGAGGTGGTGTGAACCCTTTTATACCCCAGTAACCTCTTTTCATGTTCAATGTGGGATTAGAATATCCTGCCTACTCTCATCGGAGTGCTTGGTGTGACACTATATCTATCCTACAACATTGTTGATGGCTCAATCCCTTCCATTCCAGGTCAATTAATGAATTTGATGGAGCTTCATCTCTCCCACAACATGCTTGTTGGTCCAATCCCTTCCTTTTTAGAACATTTAAGCAAGCTCGTGTACTAGCAGTCAACAAATTAAATCTAACTAGAAATATTTGAAAAGCTAATAATTTGGTTGAAATTATGTCTAAAGAATTTATGGTTTAGCCCCTTTCCATTTGTTGGTCCAATTCATGTCATTCGACAAATATGGAATCTCTTTACTGGATCAAAACTCAAAATGATAGTTGTCTTTTTTCATAATTAAGGAACTTTTAGAATCTAAATATCTCAAATGTCAGCGATGTTGGTATCTTAACTCAAATTCCAAAAATATAAGATTTGTTTGAGATTTTTTTAAGATTGGTTTAGATATTGCTTGACAAACAAAAATACTTGCAAAAATAAATTTAGAAAAAAGAGATTCTTAATAGACAAATTAGTATTCTCATAAATAGTGAAAGTCTATAAGATTAGATAGTAAAAAAATTATGTAAAAAAGTTGTAAAGTATGGTAGGTATCTCATAAGATTAAAGTAAATTGAGAGGGTCTATATAACTATAATAATTATTATGTTTATTAGAAAAGATTAAAAGTGTTCACATAACTATAATGATTGTCATGTTTGTAAGCAAATTAAAGGAGAATAACAGAGTCCATATGAGTGCGTGCAAATTTTTATTTGAATAAAAAATATTCTATAAGACTAGAGAAAATTGAGGAGTCGATAGGTGTTGATTGTAAGCATTGATTGATTTATTCAAATGTTTGTAATTCTATACAATTTGTAAATCTTGTTTCTCATCCGTGAATGTAGATCACTTGGATTAGAATGAATCATGTTAAATTGTAGTTCTTATATGGATGCTTTATAATTCAATTTGCTTCTACTTGCTTAGATATTCAATTAATTTAGTGAGTGTTTGATCCATCTTATAGAAGAGCTTATTTATTGTAAGAGGTGTGTCATAACATATAGATCGAAAAATCTACAGGTAGATTTAACAAAAAGAGTCGCCACTAATCTTTTTTACTAAGTGTGATTGACCACATAAGGAATCTATCCTCTTAAGGAACTCTTGAGTTTAACTAAGGGTCTCTAAAAGAATAGGTTTAGGTTTATAAACCAGAATAGAATTCGAAAGTTTGATTACATGTGGGGAAGGTTATAGCACCCACACATACTCATCCAAAGGATGGTACCATATTATTTTTAATTTATCCTAAAGTTTTCAGTCTAATGGTTTCAAATTTTATGTTAAATATTGAAAATAATTTTTCAGATTCTCCATCAATCTGGTAAAACTCTAAAAATATTTTTTCACTTCAAGAGTATTCAAGGATTCCATTTGTTTCCTTGAAGAGGCTCCGTCGTCAGAAAAAAGTTAATTTATTATTTTTTTTGTCAAAAATATATTTAATTATTCCACCATTTAAGCCAAATTAGAAATATTCTCTCTTTTTGAATTTTTTAAATTTTTCACCATTTGGGCCTATTTAGAAGTTTTTTTTATTTTTTATCTCTAATTTTTCACTATTTAGGCCTATTTAAAAATTCTTTTTATTTTTTTTTTCTAAAGCAAATAATATGACAATTATTTTTATTGTAATTTCATTTAAATTATTCCACTATTTGGAATAAATTTAAAGAAAATTTTTCATCTGGAGATTTCTTAGAAATTTACCATTTGAAAATTTTAAGAATCTCATCATTGGATAATTATCAAATATTTTCAACCCAAATTTTTATTTTTTATTTTTTTATTTTTTTTGGATTGAAAATAAATATTAATTATTGTTGTTGAAATTTTATCTAAATTATTCCACCATTTGGAATAAATTTAGACAAAATTTCTCACCTAGGAATTTTATAGAAATTTACCATTTGAAATTTCTATAAATTTCATCATTGGATAATTAATATTTATTCTCAAATTTATCTATAATTTTTATTTTTTATTTTTTCCTAAATTCAATCATGCAAAAAAAATACTAAAAAAAAAAAAACATAAAAATAAATTTAAAAAATACAAAAAATACCTAAAAAAAGACGAAACAGCTCAGCTGAGAATTCGGCGCAGCTTGGCTCTAAGCACAAAAGGCGACTCGAAGGCGCGGCTTGGCTTGGCTCAACAACTAGGTTCGACTAGGACGTTAGTCAATGGACCAAGTTGTGATCGGGTCGGATCGCCCAAATGAAAAATGCACGGATCCTAGGTCTTCTTAAACGTAAAACAACGTCGTTTTGGGGTAATATAAAAGGCAAAAAAAATTTTTTTCTTCAGATGTCTCTCTTCCTTCTCTCTCTCTTTCTCTCTTTTCTCTTTTTCTCTTTTACACAAACCTAGATTTTCGATTGAATATTTCATCAAAAACTGGGAAACAACGCCGAAAACTGGGAAATACGATTGAAAAATAAAAATCTCGTCAAAAAAGTTTGCCAGAATTTGGATTTTCCAAAAAATTCCCAAAAAAAAATAGCAAAAGTTTCTGAAAAATTCTTAAAAATCCTAAGACTACTTCTACACCTTCTAAACACCTTTTTGGTTCTATTTTTCTGTATTTTGTGTGTTTCTCCTTCTAATCTGTGTGTTGTCTAGGCTCACTTAGGGTCTCTATTTATAAATTGAAAGCCAAAGAATTCTCATCCGAATAGGAATCCCAATTTCTTTTAAAGTTCAACCTTAACCACAGCTCAAACCCTACAACCCAATTCCAACCTAAATTCAACTTCTTTTTTCATTTTTTCTAGCTTTTTTTATTTTTTTTATTTTTATTAATAAAAATCAAACGTAGACCCCTAGACAGATTTGGGTGTCTACAAGGTGAAAAAAAGTATTTAACTCTAAAAATTTTAAGAATTTTAGTTTATGCGAAAAGTGTATTTGAGCTTTTAGACGAAATTATAAATCAAAGTTTCTTCATGAAATGCCATGAAAATTTTTTACCTTCTCATTTTATTTTTCAATAATTTACAAAATTATAATTAACTAAGATTAATTATTTCACATTATTTTGTTTTGTTCATTTTTGTACTAAATTTATTTATTTTTTATTATAATTAACATTTTATTTTGTTCATTTTTGTACTAAATTTATTTATTTATTATTATAATTAACAAAAATATCTTTTTATTTTACTTTTTCACCTAAAAACTTGTGATTTAATTTATTAATGAAGTTGATTATTTTATTTTTATTAAAAAATATATTAAAAAAATATCAACTAATTTTTTCAATATTTTACATTATTTTTATATTAAGTTTATAAAAGCTATTTTAATTTTTCTTTACAACAATAAAATAACTCTACTCCAACTACAGTTCTTATAAAAAGTCTAATCAAATTAAATAGACTTTGAATACTTTTGATCTAGCAAAAGGTACCAAAGTAACTAATTCAGTGGTCGAATCCCTTCTTCTATTGGTAATTTTAGAAGGTCTTATACCCAAAGAAACTGGTAATTTAGAATTCCTGACTTGGTTGTCCCTCTCTCAAATCAAATTGGATGGATTCATTCCACCAAAAAATAGAATTGCTTTGGAAACATTGGAAGTAAGCAACAACAATTTAGAAGGAAGCATCCCGCCTGAAATTGTTATACTATTTCCACTTAACACTGCCAACCCTAGTCATAATTTTATTAACAGAGAGATACCTTTCCAACTAGGGGATTCAATGAATCCGAGCATCTATGATGTAAGTTACAACAATCTCTCAAGTCCTCTTCCTCCCTCTTTTAAGTTACAACAATTCGAGCATCTATGATATGGCACTATCTGTCAACATGACTATGTCATAGGCCGTAATTGATGGAAAATGGATTCCAATGCATTTGTGTAATTGGTCATCCAATAAATCTATCATTTTAATGAGCTTCCAAGCTTGACTAAAGGTCCTTAAAAAATAGGTTTTGACTTTTGAACAAAACTAAATTCGAAAGTTTGATTACATATAAGAAAAGTTATAGCACTCTCACAATGTCCATTCTAAAATGGTAATATTTAATTTTAAAATATCCTAGCAGTCATCTTGGTTCTAATGGTCTTTATTTTAATGTTTAAATATTGAAAATGACTTCTAAGATTTCTCCATTAATCTGGTAGAATTTTGAAAAAACTTCCTCATCTTAAGAGTATTCAACAATCTCATTTATTTTCTTGAAAATGCTCCATCATCAGAAAAACTTAATCATTTATTTATTTTTTTGTTAAATTTTTATTTTATTGAAAATATATTTAATCCTTCCATCATTAAAGCCAAAATTAGAAATATTTCCTTACCTAAAAATATTTTAGAAAATTATCCATTTGAGATTATTAAAAATTTCATTCTCTTATTTTATTTTTTATTTTATAAGTTTTATTTCTAAATTTTCTATCATTTGGGTCTAATTTAGGAAAAAAAATCCTTCACCTGAAAATCTCATAGAAATTTAACCATTTGTGATTTTTCTTGAGATTTCATCCTTAAATAATTATCAAATATTTTCACACAAACTTTTGTTAATTTTTATTTTTAATTTGAAAAAAAATATAATTTTTTATTAAAATTTCATCTAAAGTAATCCACTATTTGAGTCAAATTTAGAGAATTTCTTACCTAGAGATTTCTTAAAAAATTTACTATTTGAGATTTTTAAAAATCTCATCATTGAATAATTTTTAATTCATTCTCAAAATTTTATTAAACTTGTTTATTTATTTTTATATTTTTATATTTTATATTTTTTATAATTTCTATAGCTTTCCTAAAAATTTAATCATGTAAAGAAAACTATAAATAAATAAATAAAATACAAAATAAAAGGAAATCAACTTGGCGTTAGTGACTAGTGGGCTCGACTGAAGGAATAAACAGAAGGCTGAAACGACTCAACCGGTGTTTGACTTGATTGGAAAGTCGACTAGAGCTTAAGAAATCCGAGTTGGGTACATTACAAATCGGGTTGATGTACGGATCTTCCTAGATCAACATGCGGATTTTGAAGAATTTCAAAACCAAAAAATGGTGTCGTTTCCTAATACTATAAAAACCCAAATTTTTGCTTTTTTTTTCAAATTTTTCCTAGCCTTTTTTCTTTTTTTTTCCTTTGATCTCTCTCTAAAAAAAGATGAAATCTAATTAAAACTTCCCTAGATTTTAAAAATGGTGCCGAAATCTGGAAAGTTTCATCGAGAGTTCTATCGAAATCTAGATTTGATCATCGAGTTCTGGGATTTCTACACCGAAAGCTAGGATTTCCGTTAGAAAGTAGGATTTCTATAGGAAAACCTAAAGTTTTCGCCAAAATCTTTAATCAAATTCTAGAAATTTCCATAATTTTCCAAAAATTCCAAAAAAATTTTAAAAAAAGGTTAATTCGACTCCTAAACCACCTTTCACCCTAGTCAAACCCTTGGTTGCATGAAAGCTCCCCAAAAATCTCTAACAAAACTTTGTTCTCCTTTTAAAAAATTTTTGGTTGCTTACTAACTGCCTTTTTTTACCTTTTCCACCCTTCAGAACTTGATCTTTTCTATTGATTCGTATGTTTATTTATAAGAACACTTAGAAGAGTTTTTGATTGATTGTAATTTTATTTTTGATAAGATTTTTGTATTATCATGAAACTAAAATTTATTATCTACAGATTGAATCCAATTTTAATTCTAATAACATCAATTTTCTCATGGCAAAACATTTTTTTGTTAAACAACAAATAAAAATATTATAAATAAAATAAAAATGAATTTTAAATTTTGGACAAAATAGAATGTCTACAAAGCTTTTAGACAAAATTATAAATTGAAGTTTCTTCATGAAGTGCCATGAAAATTTTTTTACCTTCTCACTTTATTCTTGAATAATTTACAAAACTATAAATAAGATTATTTTATTTCTTTTTTTTTATTTTGTTATTTTTCTACTAAATTCATTTGTTTTTTTATTATAATTAACATAAATATCTTTTTTTATTTTTCCACCTAAAAACTTGTGATTTAATTTATTAATGAAGTTGATTATTTTATTTTTATTAAAAAATATATCAAAATATATCGAATATGTTTTTCAACATTTTACATTACTTTTATATTAAGTTTATGAAAAGCTATTTTAATTTCTCTTTACAACAATAAAATAACTCTACTCCAACATTCATATAAAAAGTCTAATCAAATTAAATAGACTTTGAGTACTTTTGATCTAACAATGGGTACCAAATTAATAAATTTATTGGTCGAATTCCTCCTTCTATTGGTAATTTTAGAAGGTCCCATACCCAAAGAAACTGGTAATTTAGAATTCCTGACTTGGTTGTCCCCCCCTCAAATCAAATTGGATGGATTCATCCTACCAGAAAATTGAATTGCTTTGGAAACATTGGAAGTAAGCAACAACAATTTAGAAGGATGCATCCCGCCTGAAATTGGTATGCTCTTTCCACTGAAACACTGTCGACCCTAGTCATAATTTTATCAGCAGAGAGATACCTTCCCAACTTGGGGATTCAATGAATCCGAGCATCTATGATACAAGTTACAACAATCTCTCAGGTCCTCTTCCTCCCTCTTTTAAGTTACAACAATCCAAGCATCTATGATATGGCACTGTCTGTCGAGATGACTATGTCATAGGCCGTAACTGACGGAAAATGGATTCCAATGTATTTGCGTGTAACAACAATTTGTCCCTGTTGCCATATCCTTGTCCTATTTCCATGTTCATTGGTGTCATGGCGTAAGCTCAATAAGAAACCACCTGACGAAGAAACAAGGAAGAATGGAGACATATTTTCATTATGGAACTTTAATGGAGGATTGCATTCGAAGATATTATTGAATCAACAGAGGATTTTGACATCCGATATTGCATTGGAACTGGGGTTATGGCGGTGTTTACAGAGCACAACTACCAAGCGGTAGAGTAGTTGCATTGGAAAAACTTCATAGGCCAGAAGCTGAGAACCCAGCTTTTGACAGGAGCTTCAAGAATGAAATAAAGTTGGTATCAGAAGTAAACTGCAAACTTTTTCTTTTGAAAAGAGGGATTTCTGGAAAAAAAAAAGTAAAACATGGTCATTGTTTTATGATTTCGTACTTTTCTTATTTTTTTTACTAATATAGTTACTTTATGCAGAACTTGCTTATACGATGGTTGTGACATAAAAATGTGATGTTTATAGAATTTGGAGTCTTGGTAATGGAACTTCGATGGGAAAACGTCCTGGAGAACTCATAGCATCATTGTCATTACCGTCCTCTTCGCAAAATATCATACCAATCGATGTGATGTTTTAGACCAACGTCTATAACCTTCAACGAATCCAGTGGTAGCACAAAATATTGTTCTTGCAGCTACACTAGCATTTGCATGCTTGAGCCGTGAACTGAAGTCCCGTTCAACAATGAAACAAGTTTCTCAAGAATTCCTTTCTCCCCAAAGATCATTATGCCAAACTCGCCGGACATTCTCCTTGTTCCAGCTTGGTGTACTATGAGACGCATACGGAAGATGTACGACCCTCCATTGCTTTCTATGCCTCCTATTGTTTGATGCTGTTAGATCTTATGTTGAGCAATAAGTTGAACATTTAGTTTTGGGAAGCATATCTGCTTTTTCGCTCCATTTTCCTTTCCTTCGGTGTCTGCTACATGTGTTCGACATTCACATTTTACAAACCAAAAAGTAGCAGTATGTATATTTATCATGTCGTTATTCATTAACTAGGAAAAGCAACTTGAGAAAAAGACTTGATCAACAAAAATAACCCAAAGAAAAAGTTACTTTTATGGAGACATCTTAAGCCCAAAAATATTTACAGTTGCCAAACTGCCCTGCCTTGCCTGCAGAGAAGTACAACGAGACAGAAAAGGGACTAATCATGAATGTTAACATTCATCACAATCTGCCCTCGAATAGCAATGGCTTTTACTGATTTAAAGAAAGCTTGGCTGATTCTTCCGTTTGTTGAACCGTAAAAGGCAGAATCAGGATACGACCACCACAAACACTCCTTGCCAATTCATTTTCCTTCTTTCTTTTCCTCCAACCTGAACTGTTAGTGAAGTCACCTTTTTATTCTTTCTTTTACTCCAACTCAAAGTGTAATTAAAGATAAGCAAGTGGTGAATTAATGCAACACAAAATGTAACCAATACATACATCAAGAATTCACCTGAACTGCCTATAATTCAGGAAACAATTTGTCAACTAATAAAATGGAGGTATGATTACACAGACCCGGGCAAGAACTAGATGGCCTGATATCAAAGCAGGAAAAGTAAAAGGTGACAAAACCCTGACAAAAGACAATCACGCATTCTTTTTAAGCAAGGTATCGATACAATTTCCTGTCACCTTTATCCCTCTCCAAAAACTCCCGCTCAATAAGGGACTCTATTCGTTTTTTAATTACAACAGGGTTGGGCAGAAACCGTGACTGCAGCTGTTTCGTGACCTCAGCAATAATGTTATTATGATCCAGCACACGCCTCGCTTTCATGATCCTTACTATTGCTGCCTCAATCTGAGGTTTCCTATCTTCCTCCACTCTCTGCCTAGTTTCTTGATTTTCAGGTTCAGACTCCCTTTGTGCAACCACAGTGCCAATCTTGACCTTGTAGAATTTGCATGTAAACTTGGCATTGAAAAGAAAGGTATCAGTGTCAGCTATGTCCTTGCTCATAGGTTCCTTCCGAAGCACATTTTTTCCCTTAACACAGGCAAGAGACTGCAAGCACCTCTTCAAGTCTGAGGCTGGTATCTCTGTGACCTGTTCAATCTCCTTATAGCTTAGTTGATCAACATTATTGAAGAGCATAAGGATACACATCTGGTATGTCGAAACATTTAATTCATGCTTCTGAACCTTACCAAAGGTTGCCTTCAAATCAGCCGTGCCCATGTTTGTTTGCCAAGACAATCTCCGCCCAGTATGGTTCCCAAGGTAATAATTGCGGAATTTCTCACATATGCCCAGAATTTCAGGAGGAAGATTGCACGTAGTAATAGGTTGAGTAGGCCAAGATCCTGTAGTAAGGACCTGGACAGAAAGTGTGGGGCCATCCCCCATATCTGAACCATGACTTGCATGGAAACCTTGCATCGTATCCTGTGATGTTTTCATGTCTGTGAACATGCCCTCCAATTTTGAAGTAAATTGATACCCACACTCTGTTTTGAGCTTAACGATCAGACTTCTTTCTGCATCATCAGAGACAGTCTTCCCTGAAAGAAGCCTTTTGGCCAAGTGTTGCTTGTAATACTTCTCATAAACATCTTTCTCTTGAAGATAGCGGAAGAGCATCATCACCTTGTCGAGTACCAACTCAACATCATCTTCAGCAACCCCTTTCAAACCTTTTCGAAGCTTGTCATCTACAAATAAAGAGATGAATTCTGGAGACCGAGAATTCAGATTGATGAAATATTCAAACGAGGAAGTTAATGCATTTTGAAAAGTCTTGTCATTGCTAAATGCTGAAGTGATAATCTTGTCATGTTTATCCTTTAAATCCAACAGAAGTTGCACAAAATCCACAGGATCCTTTAGCTTTTCTGTATCAGTAACTAGCTGCTTACCAGTACCACGAATGTATGAAGTCATGACATCTTTGATTAAAACAAGCCCATTGGGTACCCGACGAAACAAGCAATACATCCTTCCTAAGTCCTCATATTTGTCATCAACAATCATATTAACCAAGCCTGAGTTCTCCATTTGCACAAGCCTGTGCATATGACTTTCAATCATCTCCTTTTCTACCACACTTGTTATTTTGACTTCACTTGTGGTGTCCAAGTAATGTGACACTCTGTCTAGTTCTTCATTTAGTCGTCTCTCAGCTTTCTTTAAATATTCCCCACAATCACACGATTCTATGAACTCTTGAGACTCAAGACGGTAAAAATCAGCTGAAACCTCAAGAAAATGCTTCTCAAAATCATCCTGGTAAACAAAAGGTCCTAGATCCATTAGCATCTTTGTGATACTTCTCATCAAACCCCTGTCTATGACTTCACCACTCCTCTCTCTCCTTACATTTGCAAGAAGTGTATCCTGAAGCCTAGACTGGATTTTGTAGGAATGGATGACAACATCCCTCCATAAATTTAAACCAAGCTCATGAACTGGGGTTTTGCGGGTGGTTGGGATGAAAGTCCTATCCATATACATTAATATATCTCGGATCATTTGCAATGCCTTGTTATGTTCTGCCCATTTTCTATTAAGTTCTTCCAAAAATAATCCTCCCTGAGCAGCCTCAATTGAATTACAAATCTCCTTTAGATGAGATGTCATAGTTGTGACAAGTCCAGAGTACAGTTTCTCGCCGAATTTGTGCAGTACCATGTTGTAAGCATTCCTGATTTTACATCAATGCTTAGATGTCAGAATCATGAAATTTTAAGATGTCAAAGACACAGTAATATGGCAGGCTTCAAGGCAGTCAGAAATGGGCAGCAAATTGCAACAGTTTTAAACCACATCATCACATAAGACAAATGATATTATAATATACGAAGTACATGAAGATGTAGTAAACCAATGAAGCGTATCAAATATATAGCTAAAAACTACACCTATATCAAAACCTTTTACATGTGTTTTTAAAAGTAATATAATATATGACAGTTTCAATGAATCAAAGATCCAAAAATTAGATTTGTCAACATGAGAAAAAGAATGGCACAAGTTATTACACGGCCTCTCTCTTATACCATGTAGATTACCAACAAAAGGAGCTCAAAAACTACAAAAGCTGGCCAAGTAGCATACTAGAAAATGCAAAGCAAGAGAGACCCCTGTGGCTGCAAAGATGATGGGAGAGGGAAAATAAAGAAGTGAGCTATCTATTAATGTGGCCCTGTGAAAACAACCAGCGGTAACATCTGATGACTTACTCAGCTCTCAAACTCAAAGTCAGTTTGCTACGGTCATCAGCCTTCAGCATCTGGCCGTATAAGTCACACAATACCATTAACAGCAAAACTTTCCAAACCATTTTCAAATTTCTTTTTCTAAGAAGGTAATCCCAAAGTACAAAATCAGAAGCAAACTGCTTTCTCTACCGCCTACACATTGTCACCCCAATTTGTAGCCACAAACCATTTAATTGTTGCTGGCATTTCAGTTGTCACACAAATCCAATCAATTAGAAACAGCACTAGGACCTTAGTTCTCAATACACAATAGACCAAAAAAATTTAACAAATTCACTATCTTGGCAACTCATCATAGCCTAATATGTCGATTACTCAACCCACCTTCTTCCTCAAAAGTTGCTAACACTTAAAATGATATTTGATTTTAAAAATATGACTAACTAATTAAAATGAAACACATATTCATGAAGAGCAAAAGTAAAAAAAAAAAAAAAAATGATGCCCTTTTTATATTTACAAATATTTACTTTTAAAATTTTAATTGTTCAAAGCTATTATTACCACCAAATTTTCGCAAAAAAAAAAAAATCAGCTAAATTTCACATTATAATCAGTATAATTAACCAAAAAAGACATAATTAAAACAAAATCACATCAAAAATTCGAATAAAAAAAAAAAAGAAAGGAAAACTAGCCTGTAAAGCTCTTCAAAGCTAAGGCCACTAGCATTATGATTATAAATTTCATGAATCGCATGTTCCAGAACCTTCCACGTCTTCTCTGCATATTTCGGATCAACCACCACCCTATGTTTAAACGCCTCTATCTGAAACGCTTTTTTCTTCTGAGCACTCATTTTTCCCTCTTTTTTTTGTTTTTAAAAACTAAAAATCAAGCTTCAAAATCAAAAACCCACTTCGAGTCCAACCCGAGTAACCTTTTGGAACCCGGAATTTTATATGAAAGTTTAGATTTTGACGCGGACTGAAATAAGCTGAAAAAGTAAGGAAAACGGGTTTTTTGGGAAAACAAATTACTGGGTTTTTGAGAGAAGAGGTAATTAAAAATGGAATTTGTTTGGGATTTTTGAATTAACGGAATTTGAAGGCTTTTGAAAGATAAAAGGAAGAAAAAGAGCTTTGAAATGTTTTTTTAGCTTACTTGTGATTTACTTCATTTTCTTCTTAGAGTTTTAAAATTACCTTTGCTTAATTGCTGCTTTTGCCCAAAAAATTGGAAAGAAATAACTTACAAGGAAAACTTTGGGGAGTTACTATTTACTTCTATATATTTTGGAATTCATTTTTAAAATATTAATAAAAATTTTAAGAAAAATTATCACATTAATTAATAATAAAATTTTTTTACTCTATTTTTAAGATTAATAGATAATCATATATACCTTAAGGTATAATAAAAATTAAAAAATTAAAACATTTAATAATATTTTAATTGTTTGTAAATTTAAGAAAAAAAATTACTATTAATATATAAAAAACGAACTCTTTTAAAATATAAATAAAAGTTACATTTTAAAAAAAAATGAAATTATGTCTTATTTTCCTTGTATTTTAAATATGGAACAAGTAAAATGATGCAAAAAAAGAGCAATATGAATATAGATATAAATTAGTCTTAATTGGACAAGACTTTAAATCTAACTCCAAACAACTTTGGCAATGAAATAGTTTGCTTAGTGATTATCACTAGTTAATCTTTAAATTATTTTGTCAAGAATTTTAATTTGAATTCTTCTTTTTCTTTCAAAAATATTTGTATTTCACTTTGATTTATATTCAAAGTGATCAATGACAGATCTTGACGTTTAATTTTAAGGATATTGAAATATTATTTTACGATAATAATTTTTTATTTTTTATCAAAATATATCAAATATATTAATAATATAAAAAAAGTTTTATATGCAATATAAAATGATTAAGTATTAAAGTAAAAAAGATCATAAAAATATTTTTTAAATAAAAAATAGATAGAACAATAGAGTAGAGATTTTGGTTCCATAAGTTAAAAATTTTCTAATTTTATATATGATATTTTTAAATTATGAAAATAAAAATATATTTAAATTAATCATGTTAATTTTATTACATGTAACATTTTCAAAGAAAAAGAGCATACAAGATATAATAAAAAAAAGTTTGATTGAAAAACAAGAAAATAAATATTTATCAAATCAGTTTTAATAATATAATATTCATATATATATATATATATATAACTTAAATTTATATATTTGTAAAAATATAATGATAACAAATTTATTTATTTTAGATTAAAAATCATTTATAACAAGTAAATTCAAGTTAAATATATATATGAACACAATAAATTTAGGGTTGATGGACTAATTAATTTATTTGTAAAAAAATTTAAATTATTGAAAAATAATATAATCTAAAAAATTTTAAATTTTTCGGGGGCAGGACCCTAGCTCCCGTGAGGAGCCGCCATTGAAAGTGGTCCATGGCGCTTTTCCTTTTTTCTATTTTGAAGAAACTTTTACTTCAATTGAAAAGTAGTAATCAATAAAATTATTTAATATAGGTCATTGTAAAAAGTATTAGAATTACTGAAATATTCATGATTGACCGATTTAAGAACTTGATTACTCATTCAATATAATTACATCAAAAAATGTTGTCACAGCTTCATTCTTCCAATGAGGTTTTCTTGCATGCATGCATCAACTGAACAAAATGACAAAGAAAGCCCCCCACTCATTCTTCTTGAAGTGTTCAGCCATTTTTTCTTTTGGTTTTACATAATCTCCACTAGCATCTGTCAGAATCCAGACAAGAGTTACATAACCAGCCAACCATAACTTAACATGTAACTGTTTTCACTTCCCAGGCTACAAAACACAAGACAAAAACACAGCAACTTGAGCCTCAAATTCTTCTGACAATTTCAGCTCAATTATGTTGATAGTTTATCCAGTTTATTTTGGTTTCCATGGAGCAGCGCGACGTTTATGATGTGAAGTTGAAGCCTTGGATACTAGCAGTACTCGATGAATGGCCAAATTCCTAATGAAACTGACCCATATATGCTGGAATACATCAGACTACTTAAAGATTGCTTTCAAAAATGTGCATTGCCAGTGCTGTCTTGGGTATTGGTGTGCAAGAAATTTTCTTGAATTCCAGGCTAATTATATCAGAATGGATAGCAAGGAAGCTGTTGAAGAATATCAGGCTGATCATATTCCAATACTTGATGTCAAATTTCCAGGAAAAGAAGATCAGAGAGGAGTGGCATTCCTTGTCGATGTGGAGATGGAAATAAACTCAGCTGACATCTTGCACAACGAGCAATTTCCGGGTTCATTGTCTGTAGCAGACGTCAAGCCTTTTATAGATATCAAAAAGGGTCCTGAATCAGAAATTAAAAAGGTTGTTTCAGATGGTAGTTATTGTGATTTCATGATGCTGGCTCGGGCTGGTAAAAGAACAGAAGCTGATAAACTAGCTGCAACATTAGCTCATGAGAAAGCAGAAAGATCTTATTCAGGTTGGTTGATGAATCACCGGTGAATATTCATCCAGCAAAAAGATCATAATTAGATACATATTCAGTTCAACTTGAATTTTTAAGAATGAACTTTCTTCATAATTCCTAACTCCATCAATGAAATTTGCAATTTAAAAGACCCAAAATTAGTAAATTTTTGTTAGAACTGGGTAACTATCAAATTGAAGATTTGAATCAAAACTCATGAAAACATTGTAGGATGGAAAGAGAAATTTACTAGTATTCCAGGATTAGTATGCTCTTTTCTTTTTTTTTACATGTTATTTTAAGGGAAATAAGGTAAATTTTCTAATTATATTATGTTTCAATATTAAATTTTGCTATTAATTCTTGTTTTATTGAATTTTACCATTTACTTTCTATTTCCTTGACTTTTGGATAAAACATAATTACATTGGTTTTATCCAATATTTATAGTAATAAAATTCAATAAAACTGAAAGTACAATGCTAAAATTCAACCCATTATATTGTAATAAATTTGACCTTAATCCGCTTATTTTAAAGTTAATATTTTATTTACACTCATCATTTTTTTCAAAAGAAAGAAGATGTATACTCATGAATTTTTTTTTATACAAAGAAGACCTAATTTAAAAATAAAATAAAAAAGAGATTATAAGCATTAGAATTTGAATTTTCAAATTTAAATTTTTAGATATATTTTTTTGGAGTTATTACATTAATTAATGGAATTAAATTCCGATTTACTTGTAAATTTATAAACGTGAGATTCATCATTATTTTTGGATTTATCTTTTATTTCTTAGAGAATTTATTTTTTAATTAAAAAAAAAAAAAACTTTAACTTTAACTTAGTGTCTTCTTTAAAAAAAAAAAAAAAAATATGTTTGAGTTTAAATCTAGTAGGCCCAAAATTTAAAGAGCCAAGACAAACCCGAGAGGCCTTAATCAACAACCTTTCATAAAAAAACAGCCCATGAAAAGCCCTAAAAAGGAAGGTGAAGCATTAGGGTTTACGGTTTCCCTATATAAAACATCACGCTTCGCCTTCTATCTCTTCTCTACTTCGGCTTATTCGCTTTTCTCTCTTTCTCGCCTCTGACGAGAAGCCGACGCCGCCATGGTTCACGTTAGTTTCTATCGTAACTGTAAGTTAACCTTATTTTCTCTTTTCCCACTTTCCCATCTCTTTCACTTTTTCTTCTTTTTAATCTAATCTGTAGTTTCTGCTAAGTTTGTATCATACTGTGAAAGTTTTTATTTTCCCTTTTTTTGTTCTTCCATTTTTATTATTTCTGGGTTCGTAGAAATGGGAATTTGTATTTAGCTATTTTAATACTTTTATTCTCATTTTTAGTTAATAATGTAGCTGGATTAGAATGTTAGAAGTGGTCTTTAGCTTGAATTTTGTTGTATTTTTGGTTATTATTAGCGGTTTTGATCTCTTTGTTACCTGTTGATTTACTTAATTTCAGCACGGTTTGTTAAATTAAGAGAAGATTATAGTACAATTGACTTAACAGTCAGAAAGATTCCAACTTTGACGTCTAGGGTTTGAATCCTGGGAATGGTGGGGGTGGGATTTATGAGTGGGAAAGTGTTGCTTTCTGTTTTATAGCTCATTTTTATCAAAACAATAATATAATTGGTTGATCAGTTGATGGTAGCCTTTGAAACTTAGCTTCATGGGTTGTGCTGTTTTTGTGGATTTGGCTCAAAAGTCAAAAACCAATAAGCTGTATAATTGTTTTAGGCTCATTTGACGTTAAGTAATTTGTTTCTGACTTCCCAAGTAGTGGAATCAGAGTATTATTATTATTTATTGGTGAAATTGATGTGTGGTTGTAGATGGGAAGACCTTTAAGAAGCCAAGGCGTCCATACGAGAAGGAACGTTTGGATGCTGAGTTGAAGCTCGTAGGAGAATATGGGCTCAGATGTAAGAGGGAGTTGTGGAGGGTTCAATATGCTTTGAGCCGTATCAGAAATGCTGCTAGGGACCTTCTCACTCTTGATGAGAAGAACCCTCGCCGTATCTTTGAAGGTGAGGCACTTCTTCGTAGGATGAATAGGTATGGACTTTTGGATGAGAGCCAGAACAAGCTTGATTATGTCTTGGCTTTGACTGTTGAAAACTTCCTTGAGCGCCGCTTGCAAACACTTGTGTTCAAGTCTGGTATGGCAAAGTCCATTCACCATGCTCGCGTGTTGATTAGACAAAGGCATATCAGGTAAAGATTAATTTTTCTTGCTATAGAGTGGGTGGATGATTATTTTTACTGTGTTTATGTTTTCATATATAGGTTGTTCCTAGAAGATGCAGCAATAACCTTCTACTTCACATGCTGTATCTTTTAATTATATAATGTTATTGTTTTATTCCATCATTGTTGATTTTAAATGTGTCGTGGCCATCTTCTGTGATGTGTTTGTAAATCGTAACCGTTTATTGGTAGAGGATTTCTGTTAGAATTTTCCACATCTTATGAAGTTCCGTTGGCTCAAACACCACTTATTTATTATTATTATTATTATTATTTTTGGATGAGCTGTGTGTTTGCATGAAGAACTTATGTGATTTTACTTCTGCAAGTAGTTTTTTGACAAATCCCTTAGCTTATTGCTAGTGTGCCAATTTGGTTTCTGTTTTGCAAGTTGTGATATGTTTGCCTTGTGCTTTGCATATTCCTATAGGTGATTTCTTGTTTGAGCAGTTTCACTTATGTAGCCTATATGATTGTAATACATGCTTTGATTGTTTGAAAGATATTATAGATGGTCTGTCCTAATGTGTGCTCCTTCCTGGATAGGGTTGGAAGGCAGGTGGTCAACATCCCATCCTTCATGGTGAGGATGGACTCCCAAAAACACATTGACTTCTCTCTCACAAGTCCATTTGGAGGTGGCCGCCCTGGAAGAGTGAAGAGAAAGAACCAGAGAGCAGCTGCCAAGAAGGCTGCTGGTGGAGATGGTGATGAAGAGGAAGACGAATAAACCTTAGGCTATTACCACCACTAGGAAGCTTAAAAGGCCTCTGTTTGGAACTTGCCTTCTCCTCCATTAATGGACATGGTTTGAGTTTTGTTTCCAGACCTTCATTGTAGTGGATCTTGTTATATGTTTTGCATTCAGCATTCAGTTCTTTCCAGGATTGGAAGTTAATTCTGTAATTTTGTTGTTTCAAGATTAAAACATTTTAATTTAGATCATTTATAACAGCCAGCTCCACCATTTTGAAGGATGATGTCATCTATTTTACCCCAAATGTTAATCAAGTTACAATCTGTGGCCTTATTTGTCACAGGATCAATCAAGAATTCATTGTCATATCATTACCAAATTTGAGTGCTCTCATCGTGATAATATGCCCAGCAGTAAAGATCTTTGTTTGCCTTGTAGTTTAACTAAAACGATTCCAAGCAGAGAAGAGTATTCTATATTGCCATTTTGGTGCCTAGCTCACGAGCTACTTAGTGGCACCATTAGCCACTCAAATATTAAACTCTCTGTCTCGCTAACATTGAAGATGTGATGTACTGTGATGCCATAACGGCTCAATCTGATTATGGGATTTTCCACAAGTCCTAGTTCTTTCTTTTTTTTTTTTTTTTGGTTGAAGAAAAAAAATCAGGTTGATCGATTATCCTAACCCCGTCAAGATGCGGTCGTATGATAATTTTTAGAGTTAGTTTAATATTATTGTTGCCGTTGAAAAAAGTTTGAACTGAAAAAAATGCATTTAAAAAATGTAATAAAAAAATATCGTTAAAAATTTTAAATGTTTAGCATTATTAAAAAAAAAAGTTGTAAGTAATTGAAATGTCTTAAAAAATATATAAAAAAATAAAATATTAATAATATAAGATAATATAATATTTTTATTCTAATTTCACTACAAAATATTAAAAATATAAGATAATAAAATCAAGCTTTTAAATTGAAAAGTCATATTTTTTATTTTTTTTATTGTTTAGCATTGAGGTCAAACTAAAGTAACTTTTGAAAACTATTTTCGACAATAATACTAAATTAAATTTTAATTAGATGAAAATTTTTAATAGTAAAAAGTATAAATGTCATGTCAAACATTCAAAACAAATAAGCATGATATATTAATCTAATATTGAATAAGAAATAAAAATTTTTGAACATAAATGATTTAAATTATCTTTGAGTATATAAATGTGATCGTTGCATATAACCTAATAAGTAAGTTTTATGATAAAAAAAATGATGGTCACTTGATATAAGTGTTGAGATTTACTTTTGAATTATTAAATATTATTTTTTTAAAAATAATTATATAAATTAATTAAATTAAAATTTTTAATTCATTTATACAATAATTTTGGCATGGCACCATAACACCAAATGCAATTGCTCACTTTAATTGAACATCAAAAACCATAAAATAAGCTCAACATCAACATTAAAAATTCTATTTTCTTGCCACTTGTTCCCCCTGATTAACCTCCCTCCTAATCCCACCCTTCTTAATCACTGCCACGTGTTCCACCCGATAATTCTACACTATCATGCATGCTAAGTAGGATTTGAAATTAACTAATCCCCCGCTCATTTTCTTCCACACTAATTCTTTCCAATTAAACCGAATTTATTTATTTTGCAGAAAGGAAAAAATCTTCAGATCTTAATCCTTATGACGTGGCATCATTAGGTGACGTGGCGAATTATTAGAGACCGAAGGCAACGGTTTTTGAACTTTGGGACTGGTCTCTGTCACCAGTCACCACATATCTTTTCAGTGCCCTTTCTCTTACTCTACCACCACGTGTCATACCACCAGAAATTGCCATACCCACCGAAACTCACCGTTTGATCCCCTTCTTTCGCTCCTATAAATTCCCCCGCCACTCTAAAAATTTCATCTTGAAATAAAAATTAAATCAAAGAATCGCTGCTGACGATACGGTTTCGATGGAGGCGAAGAAGGAGGTGCTGGTTATAGAGATGGAGAGTGGAGAGTCGTCAACGGAAGAGGCGGAGGTGGAGTCGCCGAGGTCGGTGGTGGCGCAGATGAAGAAGAAAGTAGAGAGAATTCATAATCAGGTATTGAGAATAAGAGAGGAAGAGTCGCATCTTGGAGAAGATTTCGTCGGCGGCGATAAAGAGAATAAGAACGACATCGTCTGTGAAGGAGGCGTTGGTGGTACACGTTTTCATGAAAAAAGACGACGTCGTGTTAACGTGGTTCTTGTTTCGAGGCCGATCTTGCCTCGCTCGCCTCTCAGCGGCAAGAACAATAATGTCAAAAGACCTTGCACAGAAGCTACCTAAATCGATCACCTCAATCAATCAATCAAGGTTCGTTTTCTTTTTCTCTTTCTTGACCTGTTTGGACGCTGACATTTTTTCTTTTAAAATTGTAATTAGATTCCCACCAAACTGATTTTGATTTTTTTTTATTAATTTTAAATCATGGCAGGGATTTTTTAGAGAAGAAACAGCTAGCCTAGCATAAGGGAAGAGTTGCAGTTTTTAGTTTAGCGTGGAAAAGCTTGAAGATCATACGAATTGAGTAGCTAGCTTTTAGTTTTCATGATTTCTCGATTAGGGTTTAATTAGAGAGAGAAATCTTCAGATGAAGTATCAATGTACAATGGAATCATTCTACAACTCAACAAAAAAAAAAAGTGCAGTAAGTAATATTTTCTTTTTTTTTTCTTGTTTTCATTGTAAATAAATTCTAAATTCTTGTTCTTATCTTAATAAAATAACCTAATCATGCAATCCAAATTATCCCAAAATTTTTGAATAAGTTGGATAAAGTTTTATCCAAAATTATTGAAAAATTAGTTTTAGCTATTGCTTGAAAATTTTAAGTTTATGTGAGCACTAATATTTTTTGAATTATTAATCGTAGTCTAGTATTAAAGTGTTGAACTTTTAATTACAGTAATCATTATTTAAATTCTAATAGTTTCAAATATAATTTTTTTTTGAATTATTATTTTGTATGTCAATAATAATTTTTTTTAATTTCACGTACGGATTTATATGATTATTACATGTTCATTAAATAATTAAATAATTATTTTTTCTAAATACTCCCAACATATATCAACACTTTAAATTAGTTTGTGTATTAGATAATAATTCATAAATTTCTAACTCATTCATCTTGCATTATTTTTTTTTAAACAAAATATTAGTTGGTCACTGTTGGGTTTGGGGCAATTTTCAATTCACTAATATGGGCTCAACCCAAAGTAACCTTCTCTTATCTTGGGCTCTATTGGCCCATATATTATATGAATTTCTCATTATTATATTGCTGCTAATCTTAATTTGTAAGTAATTTCACCTCGGGATTAGTAGTAATCCTAATTATTAAAGATTTTGCCTTGTCCAATATTTTTCCATAAGTGTAATAATGTGTAATAATATGTAATCCAAAGAAGAAGTTAGTGAAAAAATAAGATAATAATGCTGTCTTTGCTTGAACTTTGAAAACAATATTGAAAAGACCTTTGCTATCTTCATGGAAAATGACCTGATTTTGTATGAATTAGCATAAAAGTCAGAATAAGCCAAGATTGAATTTATTAGTCCTTAATTATTGAAGGGCAATTCTCTCACTAAAATCAAGAAAATAATTATTCTTTGAAGCAAACTTATCAACCAACAAACACTGTATCTGTATAGTGTATCAGAATTGAAGATTAAACATAGGGCAAAAAAAAAAAGACCCAAAATAGAAGAACATATGAATTATAAGCCCTTTGCTTTGTTCCATTGGTTGGCAACAAGAAGGAACAAACCAAAGAAAGAGACTGAAATGTTTATATAAATATATATCTTACAATGAGTTGGAGCATATATAAGTTTAGAAAAAGAACAAACGTTGCAGTGATTATTGTTGTAGAAATTGTCCAAGGATGTTTGCATTAATGCTACTAACGATGTCTGGAGAAGCCAGTAACTCTGATATTCGATTGCTTAAATCATCAACCTCTTCATTAAGCCTCTTAATATGACTGCATGTTTCATCCAGAAGCTGCAATAAGAATAACCATAGAGGCAAGGTTGAGTAGTGATTATAAACAAAGCCATAGCATTTAGTGTTGTGTTTATGGTTATGTTGCTAGAACTCTTTATTTTTCTTGAAGTACTCGTATTGGACACGTATCCGACAGATATAGGAGCTCCAATACTCAAATATATGAAAAAACTTTTTAAAAAAAAGTAACATAGGCTTAGATGCTAAGTGACTAGTTAAGCAGATATGGGGGAAGCCAAGTGCATGAGTTTTTCATTCTTACCTTTGTTGCATTTCTTTTCTTCTTCTTGTTAGTTGTTAACAACTCACGAAGTTTGAGGCTAAAATCTTCATTTTCATTGCTTCTGGAACTTGATCTTTTGCTAGACATTGCTGTAAGAGGGAGGAGGAGAAGAGTTTGTCTTTAGTTTAGATTTTTCAGTGGTGTAATGACAATTGAAATATGAAGGGCTTTATAGATGCTGTATGGAGGTTGAAGGTTGGCTATATTTGGTGGGAAGCATATCAACCAAGATATCTGTTGACATGGGTTGGGGCCCATTTGTCCAAAATCTGCTGGACCAGTTTGTCTCTTAAATTATTGGGGCTTTTTAGAGGTTGTTTGTTTGCCTTTGACTCAAGAACGTTATTAACATGCCTATGCAATTCACCAAATGATGGAAATTGATCAAGTTTTCTGCAATAATACAATATAATCCATTCTCCATAACTAATGGAATGTAACTTGACCTACATTCTATTAAGGTCAAGAAGCTATTGATAGGCTTTATTTGAAATAATTAATAGGTTCTTGGTCGGTAATTAAGGATAAGTTGTAGAAACTTAGAAAATAATTTCCAACCATAAGAAACCTTAGAAGGTAATACATGACTAGAAATTATCACATTTGCTGATAGGGAAGTTTTTTTTTTTTACTGTCAGGATTAGTAGGATAATATTTATCTCCTAAGATATAATAAAAAAATAAAAAATAAGATGGATGATAATTTTTTAATTTTGCTTATAAAATTAAAAAATTATATTGTCAATATATAAAAAACAAAATACTCATTGAAAATTATGAGTTGAGCCAGATGTTGGGTTCAAAAGTATTTTAGAAGTGGGTATGGAATAATTGAAGAGGGGGGGGGGGGGGATGGATACCTTGATAAGTTTTAAATTTATAGGTAAATATGGTTGCGTGTCCATATATTAATCTGGTAATGTCTGTCATAGCATGACATACAATCTTGTTAAAGGATTTTTATTCCAAACAATAATGCAAAGTAAAGTCAATTCAAATCCAGTGCGCTGAATGCATTTATTTATTTATTTTTCTTTTTAATGTTAAATGTGGTTCCATTAAAAAAAATGTTGAATTTAGTTACTACTTTATTAAGTACTTGCTTGAGATTGATCAGATTGTTGGGAAGAATGTAGTTTCTGAGACAAGAAGTGACTAGGAGTGGTAAAACTGAAGCTTGAAATCTGATCATTTTGTCTACCATGAGATTCATCATTCTCTTTTCTCAATTCTCCTGATCATTTTTTTGACAAAGCCTATTTCTTTCCTCAATTTGCTACCACTTTTCAGTGCCTGTGAATCAGTACAACAAGGAACTTGCAGTGTATTTAAGTAACACAATTAAATTCTTAAATCCCAGCTTCACTTGAGCAAACATAAAAGGAAAGATTAATTAAAACTTGTTTTTCGGATACTACCAGAGAGAATACAAAAAGTTTCATTAGCTGACCAATGAGCCCATTGGCAGAACAACTCTTTCCCTCTTCCCACGCTAATCTAGCCTAGTACTTATCGCCTTCATCTTCATCCCTTTCCACGGATTCTGCACCAACTCACCTTCCTCCATACCCTCACCAACATTCCAATACACAAATGCTCACTCGGCATACATCGGATCAAACTTGTGATCAATCCTTGAGAACACTGCAGCAATACTGTAGAGTTTGAAATCATACGAACTGCCCTTTGAACCTTGGACAAATCATCTCCAGGCACCACTGTTGGAGGCTGGTAGTTGATACCACACTTGAACCCAGTTGGGCACCAATCAACGAACAGGACAGTCCTCTTAGTCTTGATTGTTGCCACTGCTGCATTCACATCCTTTGGCACCACATCACCTCTGTACATCAAGCAGCAGTCCATGTATTTCCTATTGCGCGGATCGCATTTGGCCATAGTGGAGGATGGTTCAAAAGCACTGTTAGTGATTTCTGCTACTGATAGTTGCTCACGGTAGGCCTTTTCAGCAGAAATAACTGGTGCAAATGAAGAAATGTTGGGCTTGGTTTCATGGAGGTGGCGTAAAACCAAAACTCATTTATAAGGAGTTTTTATTTCTTTGATCATTCTTTCAAGGTTTTTTTTAAATTCTCGTGCATTTTAAGAGAGGCAGGTCGAAGGAGAGGAGGCAGGAAAGAAAAAAAAAAAAAAACAAGAAAGAAAAAATTGTAGAAATCTTATCAAATTTAATTATTTAAAGATTAACAAATATCCATGAAATTTATAAGAGAAACTTTAAACCCAGTCTCACCGTTCATACTAAAATATAATGAGTTGTGAATATACTAATAAAATTTTAACTTAATTAGAATCACGAATTTACCTTTAATTCTAACTTTTTGATCAGAACTACACAAATCTTCTTTTTTTTTTTTTTTTTCACTCTTTTCATTTTTGTTTCTTTTCTTTCCTGCCTTCTCCATTGTAGCCAACTTTTAATCTGTCACAGCCTCTCTTTACACATGAGTTTTAAAAAACTCTTAAATTTTAGTGACAGAACTAAAAAGTCCTTATGTGTATAGACTTTAGGCTTTAGGTTTAGGTCACCTCAACGTGAAGGAACCAAGCCCAATAATCTTCCCTTTCAACTATGTGGAAAGAATCATCATCCTGACAATCAAACGACAAAATTCAAGCTTCTCTTTTGATATTTGTCAGCATATTAGAGCCTTTTAAAATTAAAGAGAACGAAGACATGGAATGAATTTTATATGCTTTAACAATAATAAATTTGATGTACACAATAGTATGTGCTAGGCCAGATATAACTTATGCAGTTGTGTTAATAATCGTTTTTTGTCAAATTTAAGAAAAAAACATTGGAATTCAATCAATTGGATAATGAGATTCACTTTTAGAAGTGAAAAATCAATGCTAGTTGACTACATAATTTAGGTATGGTAGGAGATTTGAATTTTTGAAAGTCTACTTTAGATTTAAATTATTTGATAATATTCTTAAGTAGAGTTGTGTCTTGAAGTACACAAATCCTCTTTTTATTCTTTTTTTTTCCTGCCTTCTCTATTCTAGCTAACTTTTAATCCGTTAACAACCTCTCTTTAAATACACATGAGTTTTAAAAAACTCTTAAAGATTGTTGACAAGACTAAAAAGTCCTTATGTGTATCGGCTTTGGTTTTAGGTCACTTCAACATGGAGGAACCAACTCCAATAAATCTCTCCCTTTTTTATTATGTAAAAGGAATCGCTATCTTGACAATTGAACGACAATCTTCAATCTTCTCTCTTAATATTTATCAATATATTAGAGCCCTTCTACAATTAAAGAGAAGGAAGACATGGAAAAAATTTCATATACTTTAGTAGTAGGAAATTTTATGTAAGTAATAGTGTGACTAGGTTAGATATAACCCATGCAATTGGTGTTGATAGTCGCTTTTTGTTAAAATTAGGATGAAAACATTGAAATGCAATTAAGTGGGTTATGAGATTCAATTTTAGAAGTGAAAAATCAATGCTAGTTGACTACATAATTTAGATATGACAAGAGATGTGAATTCTTGAAAGTCTACCCCAAGTTATTTGATAATACACTCAAATAGGGCTATGTCATGGTAATTGAGACTAAAAAAATGTATTGTACTTTTTACAATATAGGCCGAGTATGTTGTAGCCTATGAAGCATATAAGGAGTTATCATGGATGAAGAGGTTCATATAAGAGCTCAGTTTCAAAAAGCAACACTATGTGATTTTTTGTGACAATCAAAGAACATTTTACTTTAATAAGAATTTTACCTTTTATTAAAAATCAAAACATGTTGATATGAGTTATTAATTAAGAAATACTCTTAATGATAACTTGTTTAAACTTGTAAAGATTTATATTGATCACAATGGCTATGATATGTTAACAAAGACACTATCACATGAGAAATTTGAACTTTGTCCTTCAATTGTCGAGATGGAAATTCTCTCCATATAATTCAAAAATGAGAGATTTGTTCGACTTTGATTTCCTCCACATGGAGATCGCTTAAAATCAAAGCCACACATAAAATCTTTTTAATTCTTTCACCAATCTTTTAAGGTTTTTTAAAACTCCTGTATATTTAAAGAGAGGCTGTTGGCATATTAAAAGTTGGCTAAAAGAGAGGTGGCATGAAAAAAGAAATAAAAAAGAAAGAAGAAGGATTTCGTACAATTCCGATTAAAAAATCAGATTAATAATAATTCATGATCCAATTGAATTAAAATTTTATCAGTGTAATCATAATTTATTATTTTTTAATTTGGAAAATGAAAACCGAAGTTTAAAATTTTTCACTCGTAAGTATTTGTATCTCTACATTTGGTGAGAATTTTTTAATTTTTTTATCTTGTAAGATTGTTCGCCACTAACGAGCTGTTGAAGGTGGAACAATTGGCGATTAGCCCCCGTCCTAACTTCATCTAACAGTTGGTTTCAGATCCTAGAACAGAGCACGAGGGACATGTTTTCTAGCTCCGGCTTCACTGAAAAATGTGTTGAAAGCATCATCTCCGCCTCCAACTGTTTTGTCACTAGGCATTTGTCCATCAGGCTGCACCCACAAACAGAAATAAGAAAATAAAAAAAAGGTTAATACCCAATAAAGAATTAGAGGAAAACGTTGAATTTATGTTGAAAATATGGTAGAGAGAGTTACCTGAATTCCAAGTTCAAAGCAGGAGAGTTCCCAACAAGCATTACCGACTTGGACACCAGCCTGACGAAACGCACTCTCATTTTTGTTAGTGAAAGAAAAGTGATTGATTGAAGGATGCCAAGGACGTATACAAAGACGCCTGGGGCGAGAAAGAGTTGAATGAGCAGTCAAGAAAATAAGTAAATGAGAGAATAGTCAAGGATTTATATAGTGAAAAGAGACTGAAAATGTGGCCTTCTGAAACGACTACGAAAGCGTGGTTTTTTTTATGGTAACATGGCTGAAAAACGGCTATAAATTTTGAATTATAAGGAGATTGGAAGTGGAAACCAGGTAGTGGACCGTTAGGAGGTTTGAGATTGGAAAATTGAATCCTGGCCCCTGGGTAACCAAGTCCATCTAGACATGGCTAAGAAGGGGTGTTTGGGTATGAAGAAAGTTGGTTGCTTAACCTACCTAGATTTCGGACACAACATGGAACTCTAAACCCACTTTTGGTTGCCCAATGCCCACATAACAATGTTAATATGGGCTTTAGTAACAGTATTGAATAGGTCCAGAGTCAGTGTTTGATTAGCAGTCTGATATTAGTCCTAGGTGAGGCAACAGGCAAAAACCATGTTTATGGGTAGAACATGGTGGCGGAAAAGCAGTTTCGTACTTTGCAGTTTGCAGCCATGCCTTATAATTATTAGTAGCAAATTTTAAAAATAAAAAGACTGAAGAAGGGTTTCTTTTCTATTTCCTCTTTCCCTGCTAAAGACCAAATCAACTTTTCTAACAAACTAGTAAACACCATCTTGACTTGGAGTAATAGCCACTCATGAAACTTACCATTAAAAAAAAGTCTTTTCACATGTCAAAAGTCACCTAATTATGTAGTTCGATGATTATTCATTATCTGCTGTTATTGAAAGTAATAATAGTTTAAAAAGAACCCCAAAAGGTTAAGCTATATGTGATTGAATTATTAAGATTATGACAGCTGAGGAACCCCCTTCCCGAAATTGCCAATAGCCATTAGGCATGGGGGATTTATAATTATTTCTATGTTTAAGATGGACCCAAGGTCGCATTTTCCTCTCATGGCTACCACAATTCACCACATCATTTCATTATGAAATCTGTTTTGAGTTGGAGAGCAGTCATTCTACTGATTTCATGAGGATTTGCCATTATTATTATTATTGTACTTTCATCAATTTTCTAGGAAAACTCTTTTTTTCCTTCCCCAATCCTTGGTGTTTATTAGATTATGGATCGATACACCCTCTTAAAGATTAACAGTTACTGCTCAGATCAAAAAAGAATTGTCCAACAGATCAAATCCTGGTTTTAGCAAAGAGATCATACATCAATTATTAAATCGGACGGAGCATCTAACTGCATTTTTAACTTGTTTTAATGGAAAAGGAGAAGAAAAATATATATGATATATATGTTTTCATACACTGATTGATTCAAAGGAGACATGTAAGCACTCTCCACCTCCAGGGTATTGGAAAAAGTATAGACTAATCATTTCATGTTTACTGGTGAGATGTATAGGCCAGTTTTAGCTTAGGGTTATTCTCAATATATCAAGCTGTAACAACAATGAAACAAATGATCATGGATTAGTTGGTACTGGTCAGCAAACCACATATTCATCAATTTTATTTATCTTATTTTATACAAAGTTAGGGCTAAACAGACACAGCCAAGATAAACTAGATTCCCAATAAACTTTTAGACCATTTATTTCAAAAAAGAAATAGTAAATAAAAATAAAAATAGAACTTTTAGACCATAAGCTTAGACCCCTGACTCCTGGAATGTTTCTGCTGCATAGAATGCCATTCCTGGCTGGAGGCTTCATGCTTTGGGTTCTTTTTTATTATTATTTGAATTTATTAAAATTTAAATTTTAATCATTGAAATTAAGAGTTTAATACTACACACGATTATGGCTCTATTCTTCTTTTTATATAATAAGAATTAATGATTTTATAATGAAAACAATTTGTAGCTGCCAATAGCTCCAACTTCTAGTCACACTTGCATGGCAGGTGTAGAATTCTATTTGTAGGTATTGAAATTTAGTCAAAAAAAAATTTTTTTTCTTTTCATCAACCAAAAAACCTATCACTGGTGATTCTTTTTGTATGGCCGATAGAACAGATAGAAGGATATTTGTTAATGTATATCCAAAGGCCATACTAAAATATTGGAAGATAAAACCGAAAAAACCCAGAATTATTTGAAGAAAGCATATCACATGCCTGCATAGTACCATTGGTTATTAAAACATAAACTAGGACCAAATTTTCTCACCAAATGGATCTAATGTTCCCAAAAGAGCCTACAACACAACCAAAGGCCACTGCAATTCATTTATAAATCCTTACGGCTCCAAAACAACTTGGCTTTGTTTTTATTATATCACTAATAATAAACTTTTTAACCCTAAGTTTAGAGCTATTTGGGGCCAAAGGAAGCATACCAAAGTACATGCAAGTGTTGAAACATTAGCCGACCATTTTCCTCTTCTTAGTGACCTTTGATCTGACTTTTTTTATCATCAAACCTACGAGTTTCATAAAAAAAAACCTATAATTTGATGGGATAGTTCAAGGTTTTATTATATAATCGATCAAGATGATTAATAAAACAGGATTATCATGTAATTAAGTTATATATATATATATATATGAGTTTGTTTTTGATATATTGACAGTTTAATTTTTATAATTTTATAAATAAGATTAAGAGATTGCCGTATATCTCATTTTTTTAATTTTTTTATTATATCCTAAAGATATATGTCACTCTATTAATGCTGACAGTGAAGTTTAAAATTCGTAGATGAATTTGATAATTTCTTTATATATTATTAGTCTATTTACACCAATTAAGGGTTTGTTCAAGTCCTAAGATGCCTATGTTTGATGCTATAATGTTAATTAATTAGATAAGAACTCGAAATATTAAAGATCAACAACTAACCATTTGATAATTTGGTGGAATAGTTAGGCTTTGTTGTATAAATCAATAAATAAAACATGATTATAAAAAAAATATAAAATAGTTTGCTATTATTTTACATTAATTAAGGATTAGTTCGGGTCCTAAGATGCTTGACTTTGTTTGATACTAATCATATCATTTTAGAATTCAATAATTCCATGGTGTTGATATTGACATTCCCTATTTGGACCACAAAAAACCATGGGATTATGATTAAGACGGGACCTATTTCCACTGCTATGGCTTCTTACACTCTGGTTTTTGAGAAGCATGCAATTTTAAATGCATTCTTGGTTGAGAAAAGAAAAGTCATGCAACATCCAGGAGATTTTGCCTGTGTTTCTTGATACAAGCCAGGCCATGTTGACCCTGCTTCAAACCAGCTTAGAATCGATTTTTTGCGCCATCCAAAGATGGTTAGGGCCTGAAATGAGTCATCAGAAGATTCAGGACAATGGGCTGAAGGAGCCAGCTGAAGCAAGCAAACAGGTTGAGTTCTGGTCTAGCCCAACAAGCAAGCAGTTACATTTGAGATTGAGGAGAATTGATCCAGAAAAAAATAAATAAAAAAAAGCACCAAATGATTTCTGATATCACCCCTGGATGTGACTTGAAGCACGATTGGTGAGGATATTTTTGGAGGCTTTCGCTTTTGGAGAACCAGATGGTGATATAGAGTTGCATTTTCAATCGTGACATGTTTTAGAAAAAGGCTGCAAATTGAGTTGATGAGACGGAAGAAAAGGTTTCCTACTTGATTTAGCCACCTTACCTACTTTTCTCTCACATGCCAATTTTTTCATCCTATAATTTGGCTTTGATTTGTTATTTGCCTTGTCCTTAACCCAGAGATGTTCATGGTTCGACCGAATTTATATTTGTATTAATAATTTATATATTTATTTAAATATGATTTGATTTAATATTTTAAATTTTAAAATTATTTTAAAAGAGATTCAAATTAAAAAAATAAATTTTAAATTCATTCATTAAAATTAATTCATATAATAAAAATTAATTTTTTAAAAGATAAAATATAAAAAAATAAAAATTTACATATATATATATATTTATATAATTATAATATTTTAATTATACATAATTTATTTGAATCAAATTCATAATTTAATTTTTTTTTAAGATCATACTCTAAATTTAAACGAATTTAAAAATTATATATAAATCTATTAAACAAATTTTAATTTATTATCTAAACTCTCTTAAAATTTAAACAAATTTTCAAACTTAAGTAAATGGTTCAACCTTTGAACATATTTATCTTAAACACTGCTCAAAATCTTAAAAATTGTACATCAATCTTAAGGTAAATATTTAATAATTTTGAAATTTAAATTTCAACAATTTTTTACTTTTAAATTACAATTAAAAACAATCTTTGAATGCTCTTTGACATATTGACAGGAAAAAAAAAAAAGGAAAAACAAATAGTTGGTGCCATGCATCCTTGGAATGGAAGATCAGTTCCATTTATGCACATGAATCCATTAATTTTTTTTTATTTTAAACATAATATAAAAGGAAACAAAACCTATAAATGAAAAAAAGCATGCAAAATGGGCAAACCTACAAGAAGTAGGAGGTATTTTTACTACAATGGTTAAGTTCATGCCACCTATTATAAATGTACAAGTCTAATCTCAATCTGGAAAATGCTGTAAGTAACCTTTGAAGGACTATGCTATATATTTTATATTTACACAATAATTTTTAAGTCGAAATTAACAAGTTGTATAAAAAAATATAATGACAACGAATGTAATTTTCGTGAAGGGACAAAATCAATTATTTTTTTGCCTCCATATAATAATCCCAAAACCTAATATAAAAGAAAACAAAACCTACAAATTGAATAAAAGCATGTCAAATGAGCAAACCTACAAAAAAATAATAGCTGATCTGATCTGATCCATGAACACGCTAAGATATATATGTTTATCCTTATGATTAAGATTTAACCATTACGACAATTCAGGTTTATCTTAACTGGTGTTATTCTCTTGGACCCAATCTAATTCTAACCCTCCTACTTCTAAAATTGCAATATGAATCCTCCCATTTCCCAGGCTTTGTTCTTTAGCCATGGATGACATTGAAAACAAAAAAACTTTAGTGACAAATGATAATGCTGTATCAGATGACACAATGAGAAAAGGGCATTGTAATGGTAACTCCAGGAATAATGAGGAAACCTAACATTTTTCCCTGGAAGAAAGATTGATTGTTTTTTTGGAATTTGGATACAAAGATAAAAATGGTGAAAACCAAAGGAATGGTAGCCAAGTTTTCTGAACTTTCCTGATGGCATTCATACAATATTGGGGCCTAGCAATTTATTATGGGCTTCCAATTTTATCAGAACTAAATACATATATATATATATATTTATGTATCTATCGATATCTATCTTCAATGCTCAAAAATAACGATGGCTGAATTGATTATGGACCGTTGGGAATCTAACTTTTTTTTTTTTTAACATTCAACTATGACCACGAAACTTCCTACAACTTGTTAATATAGTTTATAGTTCATTTAATTGAAAAGAGCAGATGAGGCATATTTTCCTCCATATATGTACTTGTTCCTCTAAAACACAATGATTTCACATGCAAATCAACCTACCACTCAATTTTTTCATTGGATTGATGTTAACTTGTTAAGTATTAACTTGTTTGGTTGATAATTTGACTGATATTACTTAAACCATTTTGATTAATTTTTTTTTTTGAAATTTTTTATAAAAAAATCATAATTTTAAAAAAATTATATGAATTAATTAAATTAAATTATCAAAAATTTATTTTTTCACAAATAAGAAGAAGAATTATAAGGATATACATTGCCAACAAAGAAGGTTTTTTTTTTTTTTTTTTTGCCCACTTATGAGATTCTCATATGCTAAATTTGTACAAAAATTCAATATATATAAAGTACAACCCACTCAAAAACTTAATGCTGAAAATATGGCTTTGGCAACAAAATCTAGTTCATTTACTCATTGGAGTAAAATACTTCAGGCAACAAACAAATGCATAAAAAGTACTAATGGAAACCAAAAAATTATGTAGGCATCCTGAGAAAATTAAGAGGCTGCCAATGGCACATGCAAATTGTCAGTGAATTAAAAGGGCTTCTCTGCAAATGATTCCCAAAGTTTTTTTTTTTTTTTCTTTCTTTTTTTCATGGAATTTCAGAATCACATGATAAAACCATTTCACAGATCACCAGAAATGGATGCAGAAATAAACTATACAATCAGTTATTATAGTTTAAAAGAAAAGGAAAAATTTATATAAGTGAAATTCGTGAAATTTTTTATTAAAAAAGTATATAAAAATTTAAATCGAAAATCAAAATTAAAAGATTAAAATATTTCTTAGCATAGATAAAGCATACAAAATTTGAAAATTTTTTGATATATTTATTAAATAGATATTTTTAATAAAAGTATTAATATAATTTCTATTATTGAATAAATATTAATCAAATTTGAATTATAATAATATTTTTTATATATTATTGATCTTCACATTAAATTCTATCAATATATCAATTTAAATTTTTTTATTAAAATTTTTATTTATTTATTTTTAATAAAAAACTTAACGAACTTCGCCTATAAAATTTTATGTAAATTTTATAAAAAAAATGAAAGAGCCAATAAAATTATGACAAGTAGATTAACTTCTTTTCACTACCTTGTCAAACTTTGTATAAATTCTCAAAAGGTAAATTTATTTGTTTTCATTGTTTCTGAAATTGTGACATGGAAAAAAACTAACTTCCTATTTTGCAACCACAGTTACAGTGCTTCCATCTTCAAACTTCACTTTCATTTTTATGGCAAAATGGCAACTTTTATTACATTTTAAAAGCTATAGTTCATTTCATTCATTTGGTGAAATTTTCTTTTTAAAAGTTAATTACAAGTTTCCTGTGTTATCAAAAAAATATACTTATTAATAAGAAATTAAGTTTCATCAAAAGTAATTTTGACTTAGATTATTTTAGATTATTTTTATTAATTTTAATCTTAATTTTTTTGTCCCAAATTATTTGAATAATATTGGTTTTCTCGAAATTTAAAACAATTTAACTTTAACTGATTTAATATTAAATTTTAAATTATTTTTATAAAATTAAATTTTCATGATTTTTAATAATAAAAAATAAATAAATATTAAAAATAAAAATATTAAATATTAAAAATTTTTTAAAAACATCTTTAAAAAATAACAAAAAAAAGTAGCAAGTGAGTATATAATTTTTATATTTTTTTGCCCTAACTTGAGAATTTTTATAAATCTATCTGTAGTCTAGTTTTTTTTTTTTTTTCATGCTAAAAAAATTTCTTATTTGAAAAAAGGAACATTATTGTAATAAAATCAAAATAAAATATTTATTTTTTAGCTGAAAAAACTCTTGTGGTTTGACCAATGGTCCAAGTAACACATGCATTCACTTTCTCTCTCTTTCTATATATTCACTCATTCAAACACTCACTTTGTGCTGCTTTGCCCTTTACCTTTTTTTTTTTCCTTTCTTTTCTTCAGCTTAGTTCTCGAACTGATAAACTCGAAAACGGACATTGTCAGATTTTCGAGAACTTAAAAAAGAGGAAGAGAGAGAAGAAAAAAAGGGCCTTTAGATCTCTCATTTCTTCTTTCACCCTCAGATCTTCCCTCTCTCTTTTTCTTTCTTTCAATCGCTATTCTCACTCAAAGGCTTTAACTCAATTCCCTTGTGTCTACTCAATCTAACTCAAACTCATTGAAGCTTTTCCTCCCTTTCTCTCCTTTTTTTTCCATTTAACAACTTGGGTTATCTTTGGTTTTTGAGTTTATAATGGCTGAACCAACAGAAACAAAGGCAGTCCCAGAAGCAGAAAAGAAGAAAGAACAAAGCTTGCCATTTTACCAACTTTTCACTTTTGCTGACAAATATGATTATTTGTTGATGATCTCTGGTAGCTTGGGAGCTATTATCCATGGTTCCTCAATGCCTGTTTTCTTCTTGTTATTTGGTGAAATGGTTAATGGCTTTGGCAAAAACCAATCTGATTTGCCTAAAATGACTCATGAAGTTGCCAAGGTTCTTTCCTTTTTCCTTTTTTTCATAAAAAATATATCAAAAACCAAAACTTTTCCTGTTCTCTGTTTTATTTTTACCAACTTTTCTTGTTTTCAGATCTAAGATCTGTTTTTTTTTTTTTTATTGTTTTAATGCAGTATGCACTCTATTTTGTGTATCTTGGTCTTATTGTCTGCCTATCATCTTATGCAGGTACATTTCTTTTCCTTTTTCTTATTTGCTTTTTTGGGATTAATGGTTAAGGACTTAAGGCCTTTTTCTTTTAAATGTATACAATCTTTGAAAGGAACCGTTCAGGCAACGTTGCAGTTGTTGCACCATAGTTTCAGTCATAAGTGACTTGTGTATAGTGTAGCCAGTTCAATCAAAACGGACCGGTGGGTGCGTTCCCACGTGGTCTTAAGGGCTTTCTCTTTGTTCTTTTGTTTCTTCACTTCTCAATCTAAGTACCCTTCTAATAAAATTCTCTCTTTCATTTTTCTTTTTTAAATTTTATTCAACATTATCTTCCACTATAGTCCCATGTGTTTCATTACATTGATTCTTACTGCGCTGGGTAGCTGTTAAGTTTATCCGTTGAAAAAAGGTTTAATTGTAGCATTTTTTTTCTTTTTCCTGTTGCCAGAGATTGCATGTTGGATGTACACAGGGGAAAGACAAGTAAGCACATTCAGAAAAAAGTATTTGGAAGCAGTTTTGAAGCAAGATGTTGGATTCTTTGACACTGATGCAAGAACTGGGGATATTGTTTTTAGTGTCTCAACTGATACTCTACTTGTCCAAGATGCAATCAGTGAGAAGGTTGGTTCTTTTGCTTGTTTTTTTGCCCCTTAATTTTATCTTTGTATTTCTGGAATTTCTTTTGCTTGTTTTCTGTTTTGTGGGTGTAATCTGATGCTGGCCATGGCGTTAGTTCTCAATTTTCTAATCTGGTTTTGTTGGTTATACATAAATGCGGGTCCCTACCTTATTATTTGGGGTTTGAATCTTTGACTGTGCACGTTAGCATATCTGTGTTATCGTGCACCTGCATCTCTGTTTTGACGTTTGCCATTTGGTTTCTTAAGTGATCAATGGAATTTATTAACAGTTTGAATGAAATGAAAGGAATCATCATTCATTGATTTTTTGGGTGAAATTTTAGGTTGGGAACTTTATCCATTATTTGTCAACTTTCCTGGCTGGTTTGGTGGTTGGTTTTGTATCAGCATGGAGGTTAGCCCTGCTAAGTGTGGCAGTGATCCCTGGAATTGCATTTGCGGGTGGTTTATATGCGTATACTTTGACAGGCCTCACTTCCAAAAGCCGGGAATCCTATGCAAATGCTGGCATTATTGCCGAGCAGGTGAGCTATTTTCGCCTAAGAAAGCATGGAATAACTTTTAATTATGTCTAAGCGGCAAATCTTTTTGCCAGATTGTGGACTATCTATATGTTTGGTAGTAATTAAGTCTTTTTACACTGTCTTCTAGTGTGCAACATTCAAGGGAGCTGCTTTTCATTGAACTTTATCACTATCACTTTTCCAAATTCCTGCTGGAATTTCAAATTTGATTTTTAATCCTGTTATCAGAAATTATCCCATATTACAATTTAAGAACTTTATATTTGAGAGATTTCAGGTTATTAACCTGATCTTTACTGCCTGGTTATCTAAGTCTTTTATCATCCGGACAGGCCATTGCACAAGTTCGGACCGTTTACTCGTATGTTGGTGAGAGCGAGGCCCTTAATTCCTACTCAGATGCGATACAGAATACGCTAAAACTTGGGTACAAGGCTGGGATGGCCAAGGGTTTGGGGCTAGGGTGTACATATGGCATAGCTTGCATGTCTTGGGCCCTTGTTTTTTGGTACGCTGGTGTTTTTATCAGGAATGGACAGACTGATGGAGGCAAGGCATTCACGGCAATTTTCTCTGCCATTGTTGGTGGCATGTAAGATCTTAAGCTCATGTATCATATCAATTGTGATTAAAGATGAACTAATCTTTACTGCAATTATATTGTATTAAATTTACTATTGCAGGAGTTTGGGTCAGTCATTTTCCAATCTTGGGGCATTTAGTAAAGGAAAAGCAGCTGGTTACAAGTTGATGGAGATTATCAAGCAAAGGCCCTCCATAATCCAAGACCATTCAGATGGAAAAGTACTGCCTGAGGTTAATGGCAATATAGAATTCAAGGATGTGACTTTCAGCTACCCATCAAGACCAGATGTTATCATCTTTCGCAATTTTGCAATTTTCTTTCCAGCAGGAAAGACCATTGCAGTTGTTGGTGGTAGCGGTTCAGGGAAGAGTACTGTTGTCTCTCTGATAGAGAGGTTCTATGATCCTAACCAGGGTAATCAAGAGACTTTTGTTATTTTTTAAGAATGAAATTCTTTGCCCCTCGGAAAATAGAGCTGACATTTCTTTTTGGTTAAGCAGGACAGATTTTGTTGGATAATGTGGACATAAAGACACTGCAACTAAAATGGTTACGTGATCAGATTGGTCTGGTGAATCAAGAACCTGCTCTCTTTGCAACTACCATTGTTGAGAACATACTCTATGGAAAGCCTGATGCAACAATGGATGAAGTGGAAGCTGCTGCTTCTGCAGCAAATGCTCACAGCTTTATTACCCTACTTCCTAATGGTTATAGCACTCAGGTTGGTCTCTTCGAATTTAATATTCTAGTTCAAATTTAATTCTTTGCTCCTTATTTGTATCACAAAATGTTGTTTTTTTGTGCACTTAAATGCAAATTAAGGTGGGAGAGCGAGGAGTCCAACTCTCTGGTGGCCAAAAACAGAGAATTGCAATTGCTAGAGCCATGTTGAAGAACCCTAAGATCTTGCTTCTTGATGAAGCAACAAGTGCGCTTGATGCAGGCTCTGAGAGTATTGTTCAGGAAGCTCTTGATCGCCTCATGGTTGGCAGAACAACTGTAGTTGTTGCACATCGCCTTTCCACCATAAAGAATGTTGATTCAATAGCTGTTATACAGCAAGGGCGAGTTGTTGAGACAGGAACTCACGAAGAATTGATTGCTAAGGCAGGGGCATATGCTTCATTAATCAGATTCCAAGAAATGGTGGGAAATAGAGACTTTGCTAACCCATCAACTCACCGTTCACGCTCATCACGTCTAAGTCATTCACTGTCAACTAAGTCCTTAAGTCTCCGGTCTGGCAGCTTGCGGAACTTGAGCTATTCTTACAGTACTGGTGCTGATGGCCGCATAGAGATGGTCTCAAATGCAGAGACAGACCGTAAAAATCCTGCTCCTGATGGCTATTTCTGCCGGCTTCTCAAGCTAAATGCTCCTGAATGGCCCTATTCAATCATGGGAGCCGTTGGTTCTGTGCTTTCTGGTTTTATTGGACCAACTTTTGCCATTGTGATGAGCAATATGATTGAGGTCTTCTACTATACAAATCCGACCTCCATGGAAAGAAAGACGAAAGAATATGTTTTCATATACATTGGAGCTGGTCTATATGCTGTCATTGCTTATTTGATTCAGCATTATTTCTTCAGCATAATGGGAGAAAACCTCACAACAAGAGTGAGGAGGATGATGCTTGGAGGTACTAATTTGCAACTACAAGTTGCTTTTTCTTTTTCTAATATGGATGGGAGGGAAAGTAGGGAGGAGATTCTGTGATATGTATACATTGCCTAGCAATTTGATTGTATGTTTGTTAATTTTCTACTGTTTTCTTGTCTTCAGCAATTCTGAGGAATGAAGTCGGATGGTTCGATGAGGAAGAGCACAATTCAAGCCTTCTTGCAGCCAGACTGGCAACTGATGCTGCCGATGTAAAATCTGCCATAGCGGAGAGAATCTCAGTGATACTGCAAAATATGACTTCACTTCTCACCTCATTCATCGTTGCATTCATAGTAGAATGGAGGGTCTCCCTTCTCATCCTTGGTACCTTCCCCCTTCTGGTCCTTGCAAACTTTGCTCAGGTAAGCTCGCCCTTTTCACCATTTTTTTTTTTAACTTCTCTCTCTCTCTCACTTCTTTCTAACCAATTATCAAAGCTATAATTTCACCATTTTGTCGACTAATGTGATCAGCGGTCCAAGTTCACAGTTCAAAGACCCCAAAACCATGCCGCTTAAAAAAAAAAAGCTTGCATTTTCCAGGATGAATTTTGAAGTATTTAAGTCCAGTAGGGGCATATAGGTAACTCGATATTATAAAAATCTTTCACTACGGTGTCAGATTTTTTATTCTTCTTTTGATCTCTGGAATCTAACTTCACTTTAACTTTCCATCAAACGACAAAAAAAGAAAATCCAACGGGCTCCTTACCATTGCTTTGCAGGAGCTTCCTCCAAGTTTGGTCTGGTGCATCGACTTCTAGAAATTAACACAAAAAACCAAATATCATATGACCCTGATGAAATAACAGTGAACAATAAAATATCCAAGATTCCATGGCCACCCCATCAGCTTCCTTACCACTGAGAAAGTGTTCTTGTTAGTAGCTTATTTCTCGAGGTTATAACCTACTATATTTCTTTTTTTTTTCCTTGGTTTTCTTCCCTTAACTCAAATTTTCAACTTGTCTAGTTTCTCACACTTCTTTTATAATGCACCGACACTGCACCTTCCAGTGTATATGAGTTTTCCGTCTAATTTTAGAAAACCAAGTTATAGGGCTTCTGTTTTTTCCTAGGAACATGAGCTTTGATATCTATCTCTCTATCTACCAGATGCCACCAAACCATATGATAGTTTCAAGAGAATCTTGTCCCGTGATCTTCTAATCCATGATCTTATGTATTTTGAAGATATCATCGTCGTCTTCTTCTTCTCCTCTGTTCCTTTGTTTTTATTTACCTGGAGAGTGTCATGTTACGACAGGAAACAGTGTCATGGCAGTGCCTAAGAGATAGAAAGTGCCCATGGTAATAACATGTGTAGGGTGTGCATTATTCACACAGTAAAATCCTTTGTGCATTATTGTCATTCAAAGGTTTAGGCCTCAGTTTATGGGGGGTTTAGAATCCGGGTTTGTTTTTTCAAACAGAGGCCAACCGACTGCTGGTTGTCTGTATGTGTTGGACAGTGCTCTAAGTTGGCACATGCTCTATAAATAGTGAAATAGGACTACACTTGCAATGTGTACAATGATCATAATCTTGTCCTTGTGAAAGGAACTTTATTTGCCTGGTCCTAGCAATGAAGTTAAACCTGATTTGGCTTAATGTTAATTGGTCCCACCTCATTGAAGCCAAGGGCCAAGTCAGTGTTAACTGTTTGGAATTTGGACAAAAAAAAAGGAAAAAAGAATTTGAATTCTCCTTACCTTAATGGAGATCAGATCAAGCTCTGAAATTCAATATCACATGTGCACGCTTTGGGTAATGGCCAGACATCAGATGGTCTCCAATTTCTATGCTCTGAATTGAAAACAACGGAAAAAAAAAGAAAAAGAAACAAAAAACTTTTATGTGTTTTAAGTTTTAACAATCTAACTTGTGTATTATATTTAACCCGTTTTACTCAAAATAGTTTTGTTGCCGTAGTAATTCTGTTAGTTTTTTATGACTTTTACCTTTTATATCTTTCTCTCAAATATTCAACTAAATAATTGACCCAAGATGTTGGTAATTTAATTGTTCTAATGCTGCTATTATTGGAAACTGATCTTACCCTTTTTGAGTTGAACTCCTTTTTTGCAGTCTTAAGTCATAAAATCAACTTTTATATGAAATGTCTTAGCTTCCTTGTCAATTTGATATATACAGTTTCCAGGCAATTAATTCTGTTTTATTTTGTACTGCAGCAACTCTCTCTCAAAGGGTTTGCTGGTGACACAGCTAAGGCACATGCAAAGACTAGCATGATTGCTGGTGAAGGTGTAAGCAATATCAGAACAGTTGCAGCCTTCAATGCGCAAAACAAGATCCTTTCACTGTTTTGCCATGAGCTCCGAGTTCCCCAAATGCAAAGCCTTCGCCGCAGCCAAACTTCTGGCCTCCTCTTCGGCCTATCTCAACTTGCTCTCTATGCTTCTGAAGCTCTCATACTTTGGTACGGTGCCCACCTTGTTAGCAAAGGTGTCTCCACATTCTCTAAGGTGATCAAGGTTTTTGTGGTATTGGTGGTCACAGCAAATTCTGTTGCAGAAACTGTTAGTCTTGCTCCTGAGATTATTAGGGGTGGTGAAGCTGTTGGTTCAGTGTTCTCTATTTTAGATCGTTCTACAAAGATCGACCCAAATGATCCAGAGGCAGAGCCAGTTGAAACAATTCGTGGAGAAATTGAACTTAGGCATGTAGATTTTGCATATCCGTCACGACCTGATACCAGTGTGTTTAGAGACCTTAACCTTCGAATCCGTGCTGGCCAAAGCCAAGCACTTGTTGGGGCTAGTGGCTCTGGCAAGAGTTCAATCATTGCATTGATTGAGCGATTCTATGATCCTACCGCTGGAAAGGTTATGATCGACGGGAAAGATATCCGGAGATTGAACTTGAAGTCTCTTAGGCTTAAAATTGGATTGGTGCAACAAGAGCCAGCCCTCTTTGCTGCCAGCATTTTTGATAATATTGCTTATGGAAAAGAAGAGGCAACTGAAGCTGAAGTAATAGAAGCAGCCCAGGCAGCTAATGTGCATGGTTTTGTTAGTGCATTGCCTGATGGGTACAAAACACCAGTTGGTGAGAGAGGAGTTCAGCTCTCTGGGGGTCAGAAACAAAGAATTGCAATAGCAAGGGCGGTGCTTAAGGACCCAACAATATTATTACTGGATGAGGCCACCAGTGCCCTTGATGCAGAGTCAGAGTGTGTGCTACAAAAAGCACTTGAAAGGTTAATGAGGGGCCGCACCACGGTGCTTGTGGCTCACCGTCTCTCGACAATAAGCAATGTTGACAGTATTGGAGTAGTCCAAGATGGGCGCATCGTAGAACAATGGCAGCCACACCGAGTTGATTAGCCGAGCTGAAGGACCTATTCTAGGCTCTTGCAACTACAACACCATCATATATGAGAGTCTTTTATTGAAGCAACATGGCTTTGTTGGGGGGTAATTATGTTTTGAACCATTAACCTTGTGTTTCCATCTTTCTTTTTGGATGATGATGTCTGTAGATATGGAATGTGGAGAACTGTATCTTAAGAACTACTGCCCCGTTGGAAAATGGGGTAGAAAATGTTAAATTATTGATATCTATGGTGCATAAGCTAAAGCCCCTTGACTATCCAGTTGGTCCAGGTGATTGATTGGCTTTACTTCTTTTGTAATTGAATTTTATAATACTAATAAGTGCAAACCTAGACACTACCTTTCAACCCTTGTGAAAACCTTTTTCTTGATTTGACTTTCATTTGCATGTGTTTACTGAAGGGTTCTTTTCGGTTCTAGATAAGGGCATTTCTTTTTAATGGCTTCCAGGCCCACATGGTTTAGCTCTAACAAGATAACTGCTTATCTCTTTCTAACAAAATGCACAGACATATTCATTCATGCAGATGGTAATGAAATTATTGTAAAAGTAAATATCTTAGAATGTAAAGTAGAAGTTAATGCTGCAAAAAAGGATGTCATGACCCACTATTGCATAAAGGGCCAATTTTTGAGCAATTTTTGGAGTGCACCTGTAAATGTAGGTACCCTTTTCTTTACACTTGAATTCAGTGTGTTTTTTACAAGGCTCCATCCCATACTTTTCGAAAAAAGAAAATGAAGCATGGGCAGCTTCTCTATCATCAGAATGATTGTAAGAGTTCACTGAAAGGTGCATTTCTGTCCTTGGTCCGTCACAAGGTGAAAAAACAAGTGGACTCCAAGCCAGTTGGCCCTATGCAAGTTTTACAGCTCACTGGTATTTTTTGCCATTGAGATTGTAGGGGTGGAGAAAAGATAGTAAAGGGCATGGCAGATGACAGAAATAGAGGAATGGGGGTTCTCACTCTCAGATTGAGGGAAAAAAAAATCAACCCCCACAGAAATGGTGGGTCATAGACTGATGCTGATTTAAAGACACTACGCAGAGATGATGCATCACTTCAACATTTCGTATGGTTCCATTGCATTTTACATCCCTGCAATTTTGCCTGGCAACAGGTTTTCTTGATTATAAAGCCATAATAAATTTTTCGGGCCCCCAAAACATTACATATAATGCATCTCAAGCAAGATTATGTTAATCACACAAGCCTCTTTATAGAATAATTTCCCACTCCACAGCTATTTTTTGTTTACAAAAGTAAGAAACCAACTGATAAAAAGAGAGGTAAATATCAGTTGGAAAGTTATTTCTCTGTGAAGTGATCTGTAGACAAAGCTTTCAACCAAAATAAAGATTTCACTACATTGTTTTTGCAAGTATACTTTCGTTGCCATACATGTGTATTGTAGTTACAGAAAGGTACATCTAAATCAGGTGTAAAACATTCACTCCAGAAATTGGAAGCTGACATTATCACATGGTTATCAAACCCAAGTGATAAATGGAGAAACACGAGATTGGAATTACTGCAGTGTAATTTCCGTTAGATTCTTGAGGGGTCCCTTTGTGACTTTACCCGTTTCCTGTATCTACTCAAAATCTGATGTAATAGTCTACAAATGTTGACTACTTGCTAGTCATAGTAGGGTCTGTATCTGAAAGCTTCAGCTCCTTATTATTTCAGTTCAGGCCCCGGTACCATCTTTGTTTCTTTTGGTGGGGATTGATAGTATCCTCCCAAGGTCATTGATTGGATGCCTCAAGCTGCAGATTTAATCATACAAACTATTCTTGGTTCCTGTATGGTGGGCCTGCTGTCTTTTAACTCACTTCGAAACATCCATCAGATTTTCTTTTCCATTTGTCTTGAACAGATTTCTTCACTATTTTCACTCATTTCGCCTGATGGATCTGCCTGAAATGAATTTTTATTTGAATTGAAGCACACATCAAGATACAGATGAATCATTTCAATTATGATTTCAAATTGAAGTGGAGCATCGGTTTAGTCCCCTTTTAATATTTAAAGCAACAATATATGAAACCTGAGATAAATATCAATAAAGCTAGGCATGCTGATAAGTTTTATAACACTGAAATCTAGCAATAATGAAAGCAATCATGTAAATTTTTTGTTATAATTGATGTCTAGTCTTTGAAATAAAATTAAACCCATATCTCATCTTAAGGATTAGCACTGAAAGATCATGGACGGTAGAGTGACTAGAAATAATGATTGAGATGTTTTGAGCCTTTAAGGATATCCAAGGGCCATGCTTCTCTGTTTTCTGATAAAAACTGTGGAAGATAATGTTAGGGATAAGTAATCCAATAAAATCTTTCAATAATTTCAAGAAGGATTTGATGTTCATATTTCATAGAAAAAGAGTTCATGTAAAGATAAAGAAAACCATGTTTTATCAATCAAGCCAAGACTTTTATGCCCAATTTTGGCTGAATTTTTTTTGTCAGCATTATTTGGTGAACAGCCCATTGATGCTGGTTGTCTCTCTTTATATTTAGTTATCTAAAGAAAAAAAAATCAAGAAAAAGGAAAATAAAACAGAAGAAAACCATGAAAATGTGTGGGGTTTTAATGTTGTTAATTTTGAGCCTTGTCCAAATCTTGTTTGGCCTGATAGTGATGGATCTGACTCTGGAGCTGGAGCATCTAATTGGACCAAAGCAGCCCAATATAGAATCCTCTTTTTTTTTTTTTTTCTATGGCTTTATTCATTTTGTAGATTCTCTTTACTTATGTTTTTGTCCCCAAAAGAAATATTTCTGCCTTCCACTTTTCTTAATGATTTTGTTATTCAATCTTGTAAAACCATACTTTTACATATCATCTTCAATTTAATGAATTTTTGTTTGCATTTCTAACATAGTTTTTTTCCTCTATACTTACAATAAAACTACTAAAAAAAGATCATATTGGGCCTTTTCCAAACCAATCAATGAATGTGGGTTTCCAACTGATAGTGACCAGTGAGTCTTTTTGTTATATAGGCTAAACCAAGCATTCATGGGACCCAAACTCAGCATTGGGATAGCCATGGGTTAGCCCACTGTGAAGTTTCTCAAAACTAAGGCCTGGGCAAATTGGATAAAGACATAGTTTTTGGTGTTGCTTTTTCACAAGCTCTGAGGTAGATGAACTTCAAGCCAACCCCAGATTTCCATTCCGAGTGCACAGTCATTTTCTTTTTGATGTTTGGGAATAGGTTTGGTAACGTTTGATTAGAAAAATGGATTGCTTGCTTGCGTTTGAAAAGATGAATTGTCCCAATCGTGTTACCAATAAACAAAAGAGTGAAGAAAGTTTTTTGCTGAAACATTGGAGTGAAACGTGGTATGGTTGCTTTGTTTCTTTAGTAGCTCCTAACATCATATGCTTCCAAGTTCCAACCTATATGCCTCCCCCCGCCCTTCACTTCCATGATTATTTGACCTGATTTTTCTTGGCCTTCTTCCCTTTCGGCTTTCACGGCCAATCATGTTGTCTGCCTTCAGCCTTCACCGACATAAATAAGACAGAGAAATTAGAAGCTCAAAATACAACTAAAAAAGTCTTGAAATTTGTTCGTACTTGAATTTCGTCTAATTTTATATTAATTATTATTATTTTTTCTTGATTGTAATAATTATGTCATATATTTTGAAATTAAATTTTATTTTGCAATGCTTTAAAAACATAATCATTGACACCGTGAAATTATTTAACGGTAACGATTTATACATCATATCTATTTTATTTATACACAAAGATTTAAACTCAAATTAAAAATTTCGAGTGCAAATGTAAATATATATATAGATGGGATTTAAGGAGTGAAAGAATGTTATTTCTCATTATTTAAATCCAATATATAAAACACACAAAAGAAATTAAATTTTAGAATAATAGAAATTGGTATAAGCATAGTCAACATAAACGAAATTAAATTTCTTTTTTTATTTTATTTGGAGTCAAGATTGTGAGTAAATGATTATTATTTTTTATTAATCTTTTTATTTTTTACTAACTATTTTAATTTATAAATTTTTGTGTATCATTTCTAAGCGAAAACTAAAATTTGAATTTCTTCAAACAATATAATTTTTTTTTTTTGTATTTAAGATTGTCAAAAATCAAACTTTAATTATTAAAAAAATAAAAACTTTACCAACAATCGGCATAACTCTTCTGTTACTAAACTGTAAATTGGTTAACTTTGGATCCCTAATTTTAGTATGTCATGGGTAAAATATATGGAACAAGACAATTTCCTCGGTACTTAAAGGCACATGAACAACGGTCGGTGCATTGGTAAAAATTAATATTGACAATAGGGCTTCACCTAAGTGTCCTTTTTCTTTTTCTATATTTTCTTTTTCTTGTAAACTAAAAAAAAAAAAATATAAATATATTTAATTCCTTCTATACCTACTTTTTTATAAAAAAATATATATATATTTTGGCGGGTAAAGTGATTAAGGAAATTAAAACTAAATACTATGGAATTTATTAAAGAAATTAAAACCAACTTATAATTAATTCTTTTAATTTACCAAAAAAAAAAAAACTAACTCTTACATATAGTGTTTGGTATGGGATTATTACTCTAAACATTATGGTGATTTACATATGGTGATTAGATCATGATATTTGATAAATATTTAATTATTTTATGTAGTAGTGATTTTGAATTACGAAGAGTAGTCAAATCATTATATTAGAGGGTGATCTAATTCTCATTCAAAAAGATGAAAAATTTTTATCATCAAGATAAAATGATATATAGAATTAATAATAATCAATATTACTTATTTAATATGTGAATTAAAATTTTGATTTCTCTTAAAATTGTATATTATAAGTTTTATATTTTCAAACTAATATTCATTATAACAAATTAAAAATAATTTGTATATCTTTTTATATTTTCTAATATTTTATATATAATATAATGTCTTTCTTTTGTTATTATGATTTTAATATATTGTTTTTTTTTTTAATTCAAATGTTTTTTTACATAATTTATATTATAAAAATTAGTTGACTTAATAAATAAATATTTTATTTAATAATTTAATATATTTATTATATAATAAATAAAATATTACTATGTTTTATGAGTTATTATCTTTAAACAATATTTAAATCATTAACTTGTATAACTATTATAACAAGGATGATCATTTTCATATTTTTAATTAAAATAATGTTTTTTGTTTAATAATATCAAATACAATAATCTTTAACTAAATTACGAGTAATAAAATCATTTCGGTGGTTACATTACTATGGTGATCTTGAAAATAATATCAAATATTACATTAAAATAATTATATGAACCAATTGAGTTAAACATTTGTTTAAAAAAAATACAAATTTTTTATTCAATTATTCATAGATTAATCTACCTCTACAAGATAAGTGGGTAAAAACTACAAACTAAAATATGCTATATAACTAAATCTCCAATTAAAATAGGGATCACATCTCTAGAGCCCAAAAGGAAAAAGCATGGTAGCTAGCACTTTTGTTAACCATGTTTGGCAAGACAATAAGTAAAATTATGTTTGATATAATTAAGTTAATGGGGGAAATTAAAGATGAGAAAAGGGTGGGTGAGAAATGTCAATTATCTATAATCACATGGAAACCATTCAGTAATAAGCAGTTGATGCTAATAAAGATTGCATAACAAACTTGGTATCCTTTTGCTTAAACATCATTTATTGTATGTCGGGACCAGCAAAAATGAATAAAGTTATTTTAACTTTGGTTTATTAGTGATTAATCAAGCACGAGAAATGGAAGAGATAATCTGTCGGAGACTCATAATTTTCGCTAATATTTTGTTACTAATATATAATGAGAAATTATTTATCGTTTTTAAATTCTACTAATGAGATTAAAAATATGATACGTGCTTTTTAAGATATATTTAAAATAAAAATACAACATATGTCAATCTTTTAATATCGTTTGATAATCTTCTTATCCATGCATTTTTAACATACATTTCATGTGAGTGTCCAACATTATCAAGTATATATGGGCCTATTCAATTTGCAGAAAAATTTTGGCTAATTACTCTTGTGAATACTTACGGATGATCAAGGTAATGGCTGGTACTGAATTGGTATTTATTATGAGGGCCCTGTGGCCATGCTATGTTAACTCATCAAATTTCCAATTCCATTATCAATTTTCTTTTCCCTTAATTTTTTTTCTTTTGGCAAAAAAAAATAAAAAATTGAGGAATAGATTGTGGTTCATAATGCTTGAATTCCCACAAGAAAAGCCACATGCAAAGGGCAGTACATGAAGTCAATTTCGATTGCTAATTAGAGGTGATGTATATGGGACCTTTTTGTACAGTTTTGCTATTTGTATGCCAAAGCTTTTTTCTCTTTGTTAGAATTCCAACTCCACCAAACATAAAACTCTAAAATGTCATTTTCTTTTCTAATTAAGTCCCCATAACAGCCTTTATTTTGGACTTGCAGTACTTGCAGTTCAACTCTAGATTCCAGCTTTTGGAAATTCCAATCTAATTGCCATGTTTTTTTTTTTTTAATCTTTTCTCCAACATTTTCCAAGTTAGAAAAAAAATTTAGGAAGATAAGCTTTGCTTGCATTTATTTAGTACACATTTCTCACAAAAAACATGTATATAATAGCATCACCTACATGCTACATGAGTTATCAAATTGACATGGAAAAGAGTTCCATTTCCTTGTCAACTAGGATACAATTCTCGTGAAGAATATTCCAAAAATAAAATCCTAATGCATTATAGACCAATGTAAGAGAATGCGTTTTGAAAATTACCCAAAAAAAAAAAAAAGATTAAGTTCAAACAAAATCTAAAAATATCCGTGATTATATTATACTAAAAAAATATATATATTTATATATAATAGCATCTATATAAGGAAAAGGTGCATGCATGATCAAATTGATTAAAAGCAATTACCACAAGACTGAGACATTTCGAGTTAAAGAGTGATGTTGCGTGGAAAATTCATGTATGTACTTCAATTTTTTTTATATGTAGCTGCTTTCAATTTGACTCAAGATGATCTATAATTAATATGTTGTTTCTTGAATATGTCATGTCATATATACATATATATATATATATCTATAACTTTTTTTCTTTAGAATTCATCAAATTTTATTTAGTAAATCAATACTCTTAGTCGACATTATATTTACACAATGTTTTTAACCTTCTAACACTTTATTTAATCATTATGGCGCCTCTTATATCTCACAAAATCATCTGAAATTTATGAAAACTTGTTATGCTATATATCTAAAGGCTTGAACGTTAGCCCATATTTACAACACGTCTTTTATAGATACAATTATGAAACTAATTGGATCAAAGCACTACTAAAAAATGGACTATTCCTATTAGCAATTACAATTTGTAATGACTGTAAAATATCATTGTAAGATCTCATTATATTTGCAACGATTGAAAATATGTGCTAAATTCATTATACTCTCCCAAGTTATATTAGGTCAGGCTACTACAGTTACGTCTCATAAATATTTGAATTAATTGAATATGTGACATAGTAATCTATTTCCCTTAATCATTTCAAAAGTGGAATTACCACAATAGCTAAGTGGTAGCTGAAGATCGGAAATTATAAAGAAAAGAGAAGAAGACAAGGGAAAGTGTGAGTCTATTATCCTACAAGATTTTCCACATAATTATCGATTATCACGTGAACAGGTACCTAAAATCCACATGTTAGTAACTATTATTGATTTTCCTTAGAGAGGAAAAAATATACCTGATCGAGGAAAACATGGCACCCTAAAAGAAACTAGAAAAATTGTCAAAACCTAGCTAACTGGCATATTCATGTTGCATATTGTAACATTTTTTATATAATTAAGGCCATAAGGTAGAAAAAAAAATTTATAAATATTAAAATTTAAACTTCAAATATTCTTGCTGTTTCTTAAATTATATGAATTAATTAAATTAAATTTTAGATTATGCATATTATAACTTAATATATATATATATTGAAATAAAATATGAGGTTTGGAAACATCAAAGATTCCCAGAATCATGTTGATTCAAGAACATGTGGTTGGCAAAAACTTAAATAATCTGTGTAGATGTTGGAGAAATAAGATGGAGAGAAAGTGAGAGCAACAGAGAACTAGGAAGCGGGGGGTCCTTGGAGAAGGGGCAAGGCAAGATCTTTTTTTTTTTTGTTTTTGCTAGTGACACCGAACACGTGACTCTGCTAGACAAAAAGCATGAAATTTCATATTCATTACGTTGTTTTAGAAAATTTTCATCCTTATAATATAAAAGAAATATCGTATAAAATAGTTATTTCATATCAATCTATATTTTTTCATTTAAATTATGTCGGATAATTATATTATTAAAAATTAATCATTTATTTTATATTATATGTAATAATTAAATGATAAAATTTTTTATTAATATAATTATGTAACATAATTTAATAAAATAATATAAACTAATATTAAATGAATGTTTTATATAATCCCTTCTCTATAATACAATGTACTGGGCTAAAACATGCCACTTGTCATGTCGTGTGTGCCAGTGAATAAGTGAAGAGTTAGGTAAATTTCCAGGGTTTGAAGATCGTAAGGGTTTCCAACACTCACGTAGTTATGTCCAAATCAAGGAAGAAAAATTAATTATTTGAGAGACATAGACTGAGATTTTTCCACTTATTAATTAATTACTAATTAAAATTTCTCATTAACAAAAAAAAAAAAAAAACTTTTACCTGCTTCTGTCAAAAACAAATTACTTGATCAACAAAGAGCTCGTTTGGATCTGTGAGTAGCTCTGGTACGATGTGGTTGGAGCCTTCAATCGTATGACAAATGTGTCTGACAAACAAGAACAGTACAATGGAGAGTGTTTTAATCGCGCTGTACCTTCGGTGATCGATTGTACTCTCATGGATCCAATTAAGAATTGTAGATCCAATTGCATTACACTTAGCATTTTTTATCCTTTTCTTTGTTTTTTCAATATTTTTCTTTTCATTTTGTTAATTTACTATTTTACTTAAAAGTTTTTACTTTTTTTTTTTCATTTTGTTAGTTTACTTTTCAAAATTTCTATTTAAAGGTTTTCAAATTATAAATTCATTTAAAATAATAAATAATTTATATAATTATAAATATATTAATTAATTAATATATTTAAATAATTTATAAAATAATGTGTCAATATTTTGATTGAATAAAATTTTTAAGATTTTAAATGTTAAATATCTTTAAAATATATAAAAATAATTTACCAATATATTTTTAAATTAATGTCCTTAATGATAATTTTTTTTTCATTATCCTTCATCTCACTATAATTATTATATTTACATCAAAATATATATTTTACCATTAATTTTAATTTTATTATTATAATATTTAATATAATTTTTATTGTTATTTTTAATCTCATAAAAATAGATCCGCTCTTTCAAATGGGCCTAAAATTTCATCGGAAAGTGTTGGGAAATCATGGGTGTTGGTGCACATGCTTATCATCAATTACCGTCTTTTCCATTTTTCTTGTGCCTAGCAATTCAATGAAATTAAAATTTTAAATGCACTAAATGTTAGCCAAGAGCCAAACAATGCATCCTTAAAAATCGTTGAATAATAGATTAAGATCAAACAAAATCTAAAAATATTATAAAAGAAACATTTTCCATTAACTAATAACAATTCTTTTTTTTTTCTTTGGCACAATAAAAGAATCTAAAATGTCATGCCATCACAATTCATTAATTAAAAAAATCCGAAAACAACAAACTGAAAGGATCAGAATCATGTCAAAAGATTGAGTAGTGGAGAAGCAAAGGCAGAGACAGCTGAAACATAGGAGTTTTAAGAAGAAAGAAGAAGGGAAAACAGTTGATAAACAAAACAGGTTTTGTTTTTTTGAATGAGAATAACATGTAGAAGTGTCAAAAGCTGATTTGGGGGTTGTGGAATTCAGTGTTTAAAAGAGGGTGATTGGAGAGGAAGAAGAGGATGATCACATGGGTATGGCGTATTGAGACATGCACATGAAGGCCCACAATGTTAGCTCAAAAACAAACACATTTCTTTAAGCCGACTTGGTATCAAACCCAAAGTTGGGAACATAAACAACAAGGGTTTAATCACCACTTCTCTCTTTCCCTCTCTGTCTCTCTCTTTCAAGTTTTCACTTCAAAACCAAAGCTCCTTACAACTCTTGCTTTCTCCAATGCACTTGTCTTCTTCTTATCCAACACACTGTCTGTGTTACTGTATTCTCTCGCTCTCTCTCTCCTTTCTCTCATTCACTTCCCCTTCGAGTGGTCCTTCCTTCCTCTTTATATCCCTCTCATCACTTTCTCCAATTCCTCACATCTTATATATTAATATCTTCTCCCTCTTCTTCTTCTACTTCTTTCTTCTACTTCTTCTTCTTCTTCCTTCTTCTTTCCTTTTCTCATTCTTGCTAAGTATATATTTGTAGTTCTTTTCCATCCCTATTTAACCATATCTTAATATCTCTGGCTATAGCTTGGGCGTTTGTGTTGTTGCTTGAACTTTAAAACGCGTAGGCTTATACTAGGGCAAGCACATTTCTTGGTTTTTGCTCATTTATTTTGGAGGCAGCTGACTAATATAAGACCTTATTCTGTTAATTTCCAAGATGTCAACAGAAGGTCGAGGCAGTCGACAGCAGGTGTTTCCAGGATTTCAGATGATCAGATCATTGAACTTGTCTCCAAGTTACGCCAACTTCTTCTGAGATTCGTGATAGGCGATCTGACAAGGTATGCTTCTCTCTTTCTCATCTCTGTTTCAAGAAGATCAAGCCAAACAAGTTGATTTTTTTCTAATGCAAAGTTGCAGGCAAGGTGTGGAAACCGTAACGTATTCTAATCCCCCCCCCCCCCCCCGGTGCATGTGCCACAGCCCGCATGGGAATTGCATATTTCAGTTATAATAATAGTAATCTTCGAAAAAATCAGTTTAAAAACTTGACCCCGGATGTCAAGGAAACATATTTTCATGGGTTTAAGCTTCTCATTGACTTAGAACAGTGGCCTGCTTAGTTTGACCCTGGAAGAGGAAGCCAGAACCATCCTGTTTAGTTAACTAAAGCACAGTCCTAGCCTCAGTATGTGGGGTATAATGCACAACCCCTCAACAGTGTACTTTGTCGACTTAGGTCGATTTGATTATGAATTACTATTTGTTGTATATAAATCGACATTATAGCAAAATAATAATGTCAGAAGAAAGTGACTTATGGTTTAACATGGCATTGAATTTGACCGTACTCCTGCAGGTATCAGCATCCAAGGTTTTGCAAGAGACTTGCAATTACATTAGAAGCTTACATAGGGAGGTGGACGATCTGAGTGAACGACTGTCCCAGCTCTTGGCTACAATTGATGCTGATAGTGCTGAGGCTGCTATAATTAGGAGTTTAATTATGTGATAATAAACCACCTTTTGTTTCTCCTACTTTCTTTCTTGCTAGGTTTTGGTCACTAGATCAAACAAAATTTATAATATATTTTAAGATGCATGCTCCCCCATGTGGAAGGGTGTGCACTGTAATTACTTTGTATAATAAAAGGACTTGCACTAGCAAAAGCCTTTAATTTTAATGGTGATGCTATAACTTTTGTAGGCATGAGACAAGCTTAATTAATTTATATCCTATGCCGTTTTTGGTTTGTATATTAGTATCCGACTATTTGATTTAATGATAAGTATATATATCTTATTTAAAGAATTAGGTCGAATTTGCTTTTTTAAATCAAACTAGTTTAAATAATATATTAATTTTCATGAAATTAATATGATTAAGGTGGTTGTCTTTTGAAACAAGATAGGCAAATTGGAAGAATGTGTTGATCCTAAGCTTTTTGTCGGCAAGTTGGGATCAAGTGCGTGCTATAATGCAATACGAAAAGCACCAAAATCATTATTAGAGAGTGATTTGATGGAATACTAATTAAGTTTTGCTAAGTATGACCTACATGTTAATTAGGAGTTTTCATTTCTTGTTTGTTTATTTATTAATCAATTCACTAACTAATAATATTGTTTCTTATAATATTAAATATATCCCTTGAAAAATACCTACAATCTGAATAATTTATTGTAATTGAAGCTGTTAGAATTTAAATTTTAATTAATAAAATTAAAATTTTAATACTCTATATCATATAAATTATTAGCACCAGCAATCTGACTTTCACAATGCATGTCAGTATCGGTGCTAAAAAGTAAAAAAGAAACGAAAAAAAATGTTCCTTTCTGCTGTTAAAACAAAAGAGGGTAGGAAGGAGTAAATCGACTATGGTAATTCTAATCATTCTGAAAGAAACATATGCTAGAAAGGGTTAAGACAGACAGAAATCCTGGATCATAAAACGAATTCTCTTCTTTATTGTACGTTCTTAATTTAACAAGTTTCACAGGCAAAGTTGAATCATAATCCGAATCCAACCAATGTCTAGTCATCAGGAACATGATGTACTATAGTTTCAGAAACTTGTTGATCTTTTAGTCAACATGTTTTGAATGATATGACTAGATCGATAGATCTATTGTTGATACTCATATATCAACTTTAATATTATCCTTACATCACAAAATAATACCCAAAAAAAAAAATGATTTAGAATTAATAAGAATTGATAATGGGCTTGATAAAAATAAAATTATATATTTTGTGTTTGATGAATTTATATGAATTATAATATAATAATTTTTGTGTTTTATTTATATTTAATTATAGATGAGTTGGCGTTAAACTCAAGCTTTTTTTTTTTTTTTTTTTCATTAAATCAATATAATTAAATTTAACTATGTATATACAAGACAAACAATGGGACTTTACTTATAACTCATAAATTTGCATGAAACTTTAGAAATCATAACTAAAATATTTATAGAGTCATGTCTTAAACAAGTGCAATATCTAGGAATCATGATTTTTTTATGAATAATTACTTGGTGAATTATGCTTCCCTTAGCATGAAAAAAACTCATGCAACTTTTTCAATTTGTTAATTTGTATAAATATTTTACTCCCGTTATCCCATTTTTGTTGTCCATCTTTCTTTCTTGAGATATCTCAAAATTATTATTATTATTTTTTTTTTTAACATTGTGAACTTTTTTTTATATTTTAAAATTATTTTTTATGATTTTTTTTTTATTTTTTGACATTAAAAATTTTAAAACTTTAATTTTATTAAAAAATTTTAAAATTTATTATTAAATACATTGAAGTCAAAACTTTCTTTTTAAATTTCGTAAAATTCAATATATGACAAATATTTTGAGATAGGGGAGTGCTAATTAATGAAAATAGGACATGCATGGCAATGAAATCATTTATTTTAATCAAGATATGAGAGTTTTCACTTTTTTATTGGAAAAAACTAATAATTGACAGAGGTCATTATATATGATCACTAATCCAAAATAGAGCTTTGAAAAAGTGAATTATAACAGGTTGAAAGACATTAACATACAGCAGCATGTATACAAAGATTACTTAACTACCAAAACTGAATCACCATTTAGAAAAATCAATTAGGTTTAAGAATCACTGCAAATCCAAGAAGCAATGAGAGATTATAATTATGAAGGCATTGTTGACCCATGGAAATGCACATCAATTCAAATTTATCTTAATAACAAGATTGGATGATTTGGCTAAAAATTATTTAACTTCAAGCACATGAGGGAAATATATATATAGTTTTTTTTTTTTTTTTTATACATTTGAAGTGAAATTTTAATTTCACAAGTTGTTATACATCTCATTCTTTAATTAACTTTTTTTTTTTTATTTTGTGTTATAATCTAAAGAATATGTATCACTTTGTTAACTTTGTTTGTAGAATCTAAAAATATTATTACAGTTGATGTAATAATTTCTTATATATATATATGTACAATTATTTTAATTTTTTTTAGTTGGTTAGTATCTTAAGCTATGCAAAGTGAATGAGGAGATGACCTAAAACCTTTGCAACATAATTCACTGGCTCTAATCATGGTTGCTAGAAACATTAATAAGTATATACCTAAAGGCAATATTTAAGTCTCCAGAAAATTAGCTGAAATATAAACTCCCTCTGTCTCATTTTTTTAATCCAACCTTTTTTTTTGGGGTGTCATAAAATTATGTTTTATTTTTTTAAAACATCTAAAATCTTAATTTTTTATATTTTAAAATTATTTTTTAAAATTTTTTATTTTTTGATATTAAAAATCTTGAAATTTTAATTTTATAAAAAATTTAAAATTTAATATTAAATATATTAAAATTAAATTTTTTTAAATTCTATGAAAATTAATATATGACAAATATTTTAAGATGGACAGATTTTTTTTCCTTTAAAAACATGAGGCATTGATTTTTTTTTTTTTGCCTTTAGGCACAAACAAGATAAGTTGCCTTTCAATTGCAGGCCAAGGCAATGATTAAAGGAGAAAAATAAAAGGGAAAAGTTATTTTAAGCAAATTGTCAAATTTCTCAATGAATGAAAATGATTGAATAAAAGGCAACTAAATTCAGCATCCAAAATTCCAAATCCAAAAGAGCCCTTAAAGTTTAGCCACTTGGGTCTTCATATAAATTATGCCTATTTGTATTTTCTTTGGCATATGCTCAATCTGATTTTGTGGTATGAAAATTTCCCTTTCCTTTTCTTTTTTTGGTTGCCATAAGATTGGACTGTCTAATAAAAAATAATAGCTATATAGACTCTAAGAATATATATATAAATTTTGTTCAATTTGAATTTTCGGTTAAAATATCAATTTGAATGATATTTTCCTATATTATTCTATCACCTTTTTTAGTAACAAATTAAAATAAATTATATATATGTCAAAATTTAATAACTATTCCCATAAACTGTGTTTTAATGGTAAAATGTAAACATTTGAATTTGAATTATTATGATTTAATTTTTGATAATTTTAAATATAAAAATTAAAATAAATAACCACCCTACATTGTTTTTTATGGCTTTCGATTTTAAAGGAAAAATAAAATAAGAATAATAAAAATTAAGTACAACTAATTAGTTGATGATTTTAATACATTGAAAGAGAGTTCTAGCCTATGAACAAAAACAACATTTTTTTTTTTGTATTATTTGTTGCTTGTGGAACACTTCTAATAGGAAATTACTTGCTTGTGAGAAATTTTTTTCTTTAATTTTTATACTTCTTAATTAATGAAAAGACTTGAGACCAACTCTAAATGCCTTTTAATAATGAATGAATTTGTGATTTTTTTTTTTTTGGGTATAAGGGAGCCTAGACCAATTCTCTATTGTTTAACATTAACGCTCCATTGACGAGAGTGGGGTTGTGGCCATCTGGCATCTGGTAAAATCACCTCACCAAGTCAGCAGGTGGAGGTTGTGTCGGTTAGATGTCTCTTCTGTCACTCTTTCCTTTCTTTCTGATAATGCTGAACCTCTAAATCATCTGATCAAAAACAACAGGTGTGTAATTATATAATCATTTTCATAAATCCTCCATTTATTTTCCTATTTTTTCTTCCAAATTCAATGACACCCAGTTCTTCATTTCAGCTTATTTTATCAGTTTTTTTATTGACTTTGTTGCAAACTTTAAGCTTTAATGAGTTCAGTTGCCCTTTTTCCTATGTGGGTTTTCATTATAAATCAGGTTTTTCAAGAATATCATTCAGTATATGCTTGGCAAATAATCAGTATCAAGCATGTTTATGACAATTAGTAGCCATGTTACTTTTAAGTTGTTTGATTGGTTGTTGGAAATTCAGGGCTTTTACATTGATCTTTGGTGGAAAATATTTTGATTTTTTCACTCATTATTGATCCCCATTATTGATCAGCTATGATCATTTTTTGTTCTTAGTTCTTTCCTTTTTCCTGATTTTGCTCCTCCTGGTACCCCTTTTCCACTGTAATATCATGAGGATTGTTTTTGAATATTGAATTCTTTAATGTATATTTTTTATAGTTAAGTACTTAAGTTTTATTCTTTAATGTAAGTTGAGCCCTTTTTGGCACTTTAGCCAAAAAGTTTGATAATCTTGCTTCACGCTTGCATTGTTTGACTTGTATTCTTCCTTACAATGAAAGCTGGTTCTTTTTTGGAGGATTGTATGGGCTATGGCTGTTCCCAAGGCTCCTCCCCTTTATCACTTTTGACTTGAACTAAGATTTCTTATGGTGCATTTAGCAGATCTTGGAGTAGATTAAGGCACCTTACTTGGGATTACAGATTTTAACTCCACTTTGTAAATAGCTTTGGCAATGTATTAATGGCAATTCGAATATGTTAATGTTGAAATCGGACTAGTCAATACTAGAAAACCGAGCTACAATCAAAACAGCACGGCATTTTTATTAGATTTTAGAAGCATCCAAGAATTTTTTGGCTTTCTTTTTGTACCTATGCAAGGATAGATGAGCGCTTGGGACCATTGAGGATAATTGACCTCAGAATCATTCATAAGTAACACTGCCCCAAGATGATAAAGCCTTTTATCTCTTTCTGAAATTACCCTTATCTTAGCTATTTCTGCAAAAGAAATGGCCTTGTCCATGGAATTGCAATCGTTTCAGCATTATACAGTGTTGAATGAACAAGGATGATTTCTAATTTATCAACCTAACTTCACTGAAGTTGGCTTCTAAAATTTTATTTAAATACCGTCAAATAGTTTCTTCTCGGCAGGCTTTATCTCATTGAAAACTGTAAGACAATGTACCCCGGTGGTTATGCTGCTGAAGTTACAAGCTTATCACCAAAAGCTACTGAGAAGGATCTTCAGGACTTTTTTGCTTACTGTGGTGCAATTGAGCATGTTAAAATTATCAGGTAGTCTTTTGGTACTCAGTTTTTGGTCACTGAATGCACACCACATAGTTTCCATTATAGATATTTTTCACGATTTTGTTTAGATTTATTGTGCATTTGTAAACTTGTTGGACTTATTGGTCACCGGTTCTTTGAGAAAAAAAGTCAAAAGCTAAGAAGCCTTTTGTCTGAAATGATTTCATGTTGGATAATTGATAATCTCAATCTTGATTTTTATGGAAAATCAATATCTTTGAGTAGAATTTCTTCAGGTTATGATTCCCATAATTTGTACAAATGTAACTTAGCAGCAAGTTCCTTTTTCCTTTCTTGTGACAGGTTTCTGGAATCAAGGAGGGTTTTATGATCAAGCTGTTTAAATTTACTTATTGTTTACCTACTCATTTAGGAAAAGTCCAAAGTGAGAGGTCTTTTTTTGTCTGAAATTCTTTCTTGTTAGATACTTGGTACTTTCGATCTGATTAAATATGGACATCAGTCTCTTAACAGAGTCTGCTCAATTATAATTCTATAATCTGTACAAATTTGACTTGCCAGCAAGTGCATTTTTCCTTACCTATGACGTATTTCTTGAACTAATGAGAGTTTACAATAAACAAGATGTTTAATTTTACTTTTTATTTGAAATTACATAACCTTGTTTTGTAGGTACGCATTAATGTGATGTGATTAGCTGATGAACATTAGCTTATAGTCAATCATTCCTTTAAACCTAAGATAGGCGTAATTGGATGCTGATGCTGATAGAAATAGGTTCTGTAGTGCTTATGTGAATCTCGTGGGAATGTGACTGGCTGCCCATTATAGGAGTGGTGTCATACTTGCTTTGCATGATCTCTTTGATTCTGTTATTTCTTCAAATTCATGCTTTAATGAAGAGAACTGCTTTCTTTACTGAAAACAGATGTGGGGAATATGCATGTACAGCTTATGTGACATTTAAAGATGCTTATTCGCTGGAAACTGCCGTCTTACTCAGTGTAAGCTCCAATTTAAACTTCCGGAGAGTGAAATAACAGTCATTTCTTTTCTAAAAGAAAAAAAAAAATTGCAACTGAGTTCTTTTAGCTACCTGGGTGGTTCTAATCCTTTTCTTTCCTCAGTATGTTTTTGTTTTGATATGTGACCCTTTTGTCCTGTGTGCATCAAAACTGATAAATAGGTTTCCAAGTACGCAACTCATTTGATATTCGTCTAATTCCGGCAATTTTACTTTAGCAGAACCACAAAGATAATATTACAATATCAACATCTTGTGTGTCTGTAAAGAATTTAGAACTTTGTTTGCATGTCCTTATCTATTCAGGGAACTTGGTATACGATCTGGTGCATCAGCTTCATGTGAGTTGGCCTAGAAGGTGAAAAGTGGTAATAATGATACTGCCCTATCAAAAAACAAGTCGGTCAATTTAAAATTTATAACTCTGGAAAGCCAATTAGCCCGCCCTTGCTTCTCTTTAAAATTGTATGACTGGTAATATACACTGGTTAGCAACTTATATCAGAAAATAAATTCTTGGATATTAATAAAAATTGCTCATCAACTAACTTCCAAACATCTTCCTTATTGGAAAAACTTGCTCTTGTCCTTTTGCTTTTCTGAAACACGGATGAAGCTGTTCTTACAAATGGGTAAATATCTCCACAAAGAAATATTTGGAATCTAAAAGTGATTTTGCTTCCTACTCCACATAAAAACAAATAATAAGCATATTAAAATTATAAATAAAGATGTTAATCTAATTGATTTCCTGAGGAACTAGTGAGTTCTGGTATGGAGACTAAATGAAAATGAGACTAATTCATTCTTTCAATTTGAAATTTGAGATTTGAGACAAGTCATTGTTAAGATAATCTTAATCTCTTTCCGTTTCCAATCAGTACAGATAATCTCATTAGCATCCTAATATATGGTGTCATCTTCCTCTAAATTTTCCTTAGTTGAGTTAACTAGTGATGAGTGATGATTCCTTAATTTGTTCAGCATAGACAGACAAAAATAAAAGGGGGGGGGGGGGGTGAGTCCTTAATTCTTTGATTCTTTATGCTGTTTAAATGTCCTCCGAACTCAAGATTGCAGGGATGTCACCGAACATTAGCAACTTAACATCGTGCATCCTGCCTTCCTGATATTTTTGTAGCTATTGTTTCTCTCATTATTGCCCAAATTTTGATTTGTCAGGGAGCTACAATTGTTGATCAGTCTGTCTGCATATCAAGGTGGGGTTCATATGTAGATGATGCATATCCTTGGGATGGTTGTTCCTGGAAGACTCAAGAGGATACTAGCTCAACGGTATGCATTAATTTCTTTAATCAGGACAGCAAGTTGATTGCTTGGTTCACTATCCCCCATAAGCACATTTTACTTGTTGGACTCTCAGCAAGGGACTCCTACATGAGTGTGTGATTTTAGTATCTTTCTTATTTGCCTTTAGAAACTCCATGAACAGAACTTCATGATTGGTTGGTCTATCTTGAATTTGTTGGGTATCAAAAATTGAAGAATGTGAATTACAGGATAGTAAGGTAATATAAGTGTTGAAGACAGGAATAAATTGTAATTTTCTCAAGATTATTTCAATTCCGAGTTTACTATCTCAATCTGCTCCTAGAATCATAATTAGTGAATGGTTATATCATGCAAGATGAATGTAGCATTTTTGGCATGATGAAGAAATTGGGAGCTATCCACAAATTTGGGGCTTAGTTTTTCTGGCCAGAATGATGAGCAACATGGAGCATGGGAACATTTTTGAATTTGCATGATAAAAAAACTAATATGCCATTTTCTTCTTTGATTATCTTATATAGGATTTTTCCTAATGGCTCAATTGATTGCTTCACCTGCTTCAATTAATTTGATGAGTTTTTTCTTGCCAATTTCGTCATGATATTTGATGCATGTCATGTGGAATGATTTTGCATGTAAAGAATACGGGGCTGTTTTTTATGGTTTGAGTTGCTCTCTTTTAGTTCATCGAGCTAAACCATCAATAATCTTAGCAGGTTACTCATATGGACCAATTTGTTTCTACTCCTGGAGAAGCCGTGACTGTTGTCAAAACAATGCTTGCCAAGGGATATGTTTTGGGCAAAGATGCCCTTGTCAAGGCCAAAGAACTTGACGAGTCCTATCAGGTCTCAGCTACGGCAGCAGCCAGGGTAGCGGAGCTTAGCAATAGAATTGGCCTAACTGATAAGATCAACACTAGCATGGAAACCGTAAAATCAGTGGATGAGAAGTATCATGTTTCAGACATCACCAAATCTGTTGCATCAGCTACCGGGACTGCAGCTGTAACAGCAGCAACTTTTACGGGGAGAACTGCAGTAGCAGCTGCCAATGCTGTAGTCAACAGCAGCTACTTTGCCAAGGGAGCACTTTGGGTTTCTGGCATGTTGAGCCGTGCAGCTGAAGCTGCAGCTGATCTGGGTAGCCATGGAAATAAACAAACAGAAACTTAAGTTGCACATGACACCCTTTTTAGTAGTATTTTCCCATCCTTTGTATTTGCATAAAAATAAAGTTCTGCCCTGATTTCGGCAGGTTAGATGGGTGTAAATGTAGGATTTATATGTGACGTTTCTGAGTGTTTGTTCATTTAATTTGATGTAGAACTTCATGCTTTCACTCTAACATGTCTGAAGAGGAAATGAAATATCACATGTCCACTTGTCTGGAATCTGGATTCCTATGTTTGAGTTTGAAGATGACCTCATCTTGCAACGTGGGGAATGGATCTGATGTTGGAGTCTTCAGTTTGCTGATGAAATTGACTCATGTCGATCTTCATCTTATTCTGCTCCGCTGAATGCGTGATTCTGATCCCATATCACACCATCACCAAACCGTCATGTTCCAGAAATTGTGATTTCATCTTTGGTCACTGTCCCATCTTAATTTATGCTGCTGTGTGAATACAATTCATAGTCTGTTCTATTAGGAACGTGATGCCGAAGGGCTCATTTAATCTGATCCAGCAACAATTTGTGAATTCATTTAGCAATGGACTGGTCCTGATAGGGCAATTATGCCAGCTAGAAAGCCAAGATAGATGGCTACCCCTGAGCAAACGTTAGCATTCAAAAGAGAATTCTAGATTTCAACATCGCTTTTCTTTTTTTTTTTTAAACTGAACAGGGAATGGAAATAATGAGATTGACTTCTCATTTTATGTGTATTTTTTAAGTTTTTTTTTTTATTAAATTTGATAATTTATATATTCATATTTATTTATTTCAAATCAAATATATATAAAATATAAAAATTAACATATTATAATTTATATTAATATATCAAATATAAAATATATTTTTTAATTTTTTTCATATATACTATAATATTAGACTATGACAATTTTAATTTTTGTCATTTTCTTGTCATTTCATTGTATTGCTTTGGAGTGCTTGTTAGCTTTCACATTTAAGAAACCGACTTAATAGTGCCCACTCCCATTAATCTCTTCTCAACTAATATATGGTTTCTTAATGCCCCCTGCCTCTCTGCCCCAATTGATTTGACACTTTTCATGCTGTAAAAGGTAGCAATCGAGCACTCCTTGATACGCTACTCTTGAGCTATTATCAAGTTTCATGTCTCAATTATGGACTGACTTTCGCCTTAATTCCCGAATCATGCCATCAAAAAAAATGAAAATTTTAAGTTTCTGAATGCAGCAAACCAGACTAACCAAATGCTGCTCTTAAAAGAAATTCACACGGGTAAATTATAGTGCAACCTAAACAGATTATCTCAAGTAGCTTTCCTGCTTTTAGAAAATCAACCAAATGTGTCAATTTCATTAGAGATGTGATTGGCCAAAAAAATGATTACATAATATTTGTAAAATTATAATTCCAAAGCGAAATCAAACAGATTGGATGGGGCAAGCCTTTTTCTTCCCCATGATTTTGCTCTACAACAAGACAAACAGAGCCATTATCAAGCTTTGATACATTTTCCCTTTTAATATAAGGTCATTTCATAAAGATGGGGCCTTGTAAAAAGTTGTAACATCTAGATCACTTCTTTTATTTTTTCCTCCCTCAAATTAATGAAACTGTTTTGGGGAAACATTTATGGCAGACATCTGATTTGAAGGGGTTTGTTCTCCATTTGAGTTGCAATCTTCTGAACACTATTTTTCTTCCATTTGAAACAACCAAAACCTTGGATATGATTTGATTAGACGGGGAAAATGGCACGTTCCCTGTTGTGATTTTCTAGCTGAAAAGGCCCCCAAAACCCCCATGTATGTGAAAGTGACGAATGATTCTGAAATGGGAGATGAGGAAGTGAAGAAATATGCAAAACTTCTTTTACTTATATTAGTTGTATTATCTTTAATGCCATTTAGCAGCACTGTCTTTTATTAATGGCACCGAGCTAATATCTAATTCTTTTAAGCATCTCACATGATCCTCAGCCGCGGGGCCTGTGCAACACCCTGTACAAATTTCAAATCAATATCCAATAGATAACTTTGAAAATCTTAGCTTCCTATGGCTGAATATAGCCGTGATATCACCAGCCAAATTTTGATAAATTTTTCGGTAACATCAGCTGGAACTATTGTTATTTTCTTGCTGAAGCATTTGACAAATAGAATTAGGAACTAAAGGAATAAGTTCATTATGGAATTGTTAATTCTAGACATTGCAGTTTCTTGGAATTCAAGTTAGATAATGGGTAACTGATATGCCGCCTTTTTAATTGGTGTAGGAAAATATTGAATGGCATCAATGCCTTTTGGGATTGATCTGTAGCTCTCAAAGAAGGAAATGATCCTGGTGTTGATTGGTTGAAAACTTGGAAAGAATCAAGGGCAGCAACCAATCCTTTGCCTCCTTTGTCCAAAGAAACAGGATTGACATTGTCCCTCTTCTTTCCGCCATTCGCCGGTGCTGACCCTGATGCATTCTTCACCTAACTGAGCCTGCTAATTTACTACTACTTCATAGCTTTTATAATAAGATGCTCTATTGCTAGTATATTTGTAAAGGAGGATTGAATTATTCAACCAAACCACTCCTACAAAATGACATTTGAATCTTTTATTTATTCAACTAGTTATGTTTTCACTCAAGTTAGCTTTCTTTCCCCTTTGCTTTTTTTTCCAGAATTTGGAACTGAGAGTTGAGCCTTTGAATCAAACCAGATATAGCCCTGGAAAAGTTAGCATGGAAATGTTTCTTGGTTTTACTCCAATAATTTTGGGGCCCTGCTGGAATCATCCTCTAGTTTCTGCAACCTGATAAATTGCTCTTTGCCAAGGTACACACAAAAATTACTACTTGCAATAGTACAAATCCAATAAAGTGAGGAAAACATCAAAGATTCAGAAAAGGTGCTATAATTGCATCTCTCAAAGTATAATCTCCATTAGTTGGAAAGTATACAAGCTTCCTTTTAGAAGGAAACATGGTAAGTATACAGCCATAAGAGCACATGACTGGTAATCAGAAAGAAACCTGCTTATAAACAATACATTATCTTGTTCATTATACTGAAAATATATCATGGAAACACCTCACTGTACAACAAACAACTCACAGAAAAGGTTTTTAAACAACACCAGAAAAGAAAATAGAAGGGACAGTTGTATGTTTTTCATGAACTAATTAGTAGCAGCAAATTGGACAGCGGATAAGACCATTTTCATTACAATCAGGACACCTTTGAAATCCATACTTATCATCATCATCATCTTCTTCTTTATTATCATCTTCATAATACACTTTACAACTACCTGAACAAGTCTCACAAGGCACAAACCTGACATCCCCACAAGCCTCACAAGCTCCACCATTGCCTCCACCATCATCATCCACCATTTCACACTCTTCAACCTCCTTCTCTAGCTGGCCTTCTTCATGCTTTCGCTTTATTTCCTCAGCTCCACCAATGTGTTTTCTCCCCACAAATACCCTTGGCAATCCACCTTTAAACCCTTCTCCCATTAGCTCTTTCAATTCCTCTTTAAACCCTGAATGCATTGAAACATCTCGTTCATCAATACGAACTCCTAAGCTTTTCAGGATCACTCTAACATGACAACAATCCTCGTATGTCTTCCGAACCCCTCTTAAACTTGTAAAGTACAGAACAACCTTATCCTTCTTAAGCTTACGATCTGAAACAACAATATCATTTAGTTTCTTCTCAGAATCTTGCTTTTGTTCATTCTCCAGAGGCCTGAGATGAAAAGGGTTATCAGGAGGAAGCTGTTCAAGCGATTTCCTAAAGCTAGAAATAATTTCCGGATCAAAATCTGTAATCCCCAAATCCGATTTCTGATTACCATCTTCTTCACTTTGAAGCCACATAGGCTTTGGAGACACCATGCCATTTTCTTTTGGCGCTGAATTCCTAACAACATCAAAAGAAAAACTCCTAAAATGACTTGGAGAACGAAGAGGACTGATATCTTCAAGTCCTGCCATCATTTCCCATGTATTGATTGTTTCAGGCTCTCCAGGAGGAGTCCTGATAGGCGTTCTGGGAACAACTTTTGGGATCTTATCTTGGATCATTTTCGACCAAACTTTTGCTTCAATCACTTCCATAGCCAACCCTTTACTCTCCTCCTCAACTTCCTTTACATTCCCATTGATTTTAGTGGCGCTCTCAAGATTGCCATGAAATGCTGCAACGTTGATGCTAGTGCCATTGTTTTGGTGGTTGGCTTCTAGCATGAGAGTGCCTAATGTGGTGGATGTTAAAGCTACAACATGGTAGCTATCGTCCTTGTGCTGAGCAGGATGATGCACGTGCACTGAATACCTTCTTGCAACAGGTGAATAAGGAGCGTGGCAATGCCGGCATCGTTTTTGCCTGGAACTAGCACAACCCATAACATCCAAAGAAAACAGAGGAAAAAGAAAAGGGAAAACAAAGGAAAAACAATGAGGAAAATTTGGGAACTTTGGAATGTGATTTGATGAATAGGTTAAGAGAACATCCCTGATTAAACGTGCTGGTTTGGTGGGGTTTTGGTGTAGATTAAATCATTAAAAAATGAGAAAGAGATAAAGAAATGTTGATGATGCAACAATGGAGAGAAAAAAAAATCAGATGATTCCTTGGAAGCTTCTCTTTCTGGAAAGATCAAATAAAAAGATATGTTTTTCTTCTTCATTCAGCAGAAGAAATAGCTTATAATATGATCAAAAAAAAAAAAAAAACTTGAAACTTTACAAGAAAAAAAAAACATAAAACTGAAGATACCCAGATGAGAATTTGGATTAATCAGGTGTAAAGAAGAATTGGGTTGCAGAAATCTTGGGATTTGGAATAGAAAAAATAACAAAAAATTAGTTTTTGAGAAATGATTGAGAAGACAACATGAAACAAGAAAACAACAAAAGCAAGAAGAAATTGAAGAAAGAGAAGAAGAAAAAGAAAATGGGAATGGAAAGAAAGTCAAAGGAAAAACAAGGTTAAAAAGATATCTGAATTATTAAATTTAAAAAAAAAAGGGAAAAACTTTTAGAAAGATTGATCTTTCAACATCGTCGTCTCATGAAAAACTTTTTTTTTCCTCCCTCTACAGAAATTCCAGAAAATGATGAGGGAGATACGGAATACCTGTTGAGAGGGAGCATTTAATGAGAGAGATATTAGTTGTGAGTTGTACAGGTTGGTGTTAGAGAAAGAAAAAAGACAAAAAAGAAAAAAAGTTATTTCTTTTATAATTTTTTTGTACAACTTTTTATTATTTTATTTCTTATAATATTTTTATGTTTTCTTGAGGTCCCATTTCTAATATTAAAAACAGCTGCTTTTGCTTACAAAATTAAAAAAAATCTTTGTGATTTTAATTTGTTTGATTGTATTTTAAGAAAAACTTAGGAGTCTATCTAAGAAATAATTAATTATGTTTTCTAAATTATTTTTGAAAAATAACATTATATTTAAAATTAAAATTTTAACATCTAAAAGCTTTTTTATTTTTAACTATGACCATTTTTTTATAAAAAAAAAATTATTTTAAATAAAAAAATTATATCACAATCATTGAATCAAATAATTTGATATATATATATATATTTAAAAAAGTTGGTTTGATAATGGAGTCATTAACTAGCAACTACTTCAACCAATAAATGTTTTTGAAATTGTAACAATAAATTTGGTAAAACAACCTAATTTTAGGAAAAGAGATCATGGCTACTAGATTTGAAGTTTGTCCTTTGAACAAAACAAATTTTGGATTTGGTTGTTCACTTTCCTAAAATTATTAACTTACAAAAGCAAAAAAAAAAATAAATAAATAAAACACATTCTAAATAATTACTTAAAAATACAAAATTTTGGAATGGGAAAAAAGGGGATAAATTTTGAAATAATTTACATGATTTATCATTTTTTATTTTGTTTTGTTAGTGAAAAAATGGAATAATTACAATATATAAATGCCAACAAAACGCGGGAATTAATGTTGCATATTAATAGCATTCGCTCTTTATGTAGCGTGAATACGTCCTTCAATCTCACGGCTAAGCTTACATGTTCGGAATGTTTTAAAGGAATATGGGACGTCCGATAGTTTGTGCCTTGGACTGCCTACCAAAGCGCGTGGTAATACAAGTTTTGAAATGTAAGTAATTATTTTTTTCCTTAAAATATTTTTACTAAAATAAATGAAAACTACTTTGCTTTATTACATAACGCCATAAGTTTATTTAATGCAAAAGGAGGAATCTTAGAAAGTGGTTTATTAATGGACAAATGAAATTGAGAAAATGTCATATTCATTTATTTACTTTTTACGTTTCTAAAATACGTTTTTTTTTTGCTTTTTTTTTGTCTTTGCTTTATGATTTAATAGATTGATTATGATGTTGAATTTGTTTTTACTCTTTAGTGTAGCTTGAGAAAAATACCTTATTATTATCTCAATTTTAAAAAAGATTTGCAATTGTAATTTTAAATATGTCCATTTGAAATTTAGTCTTTATCTTCTATCTCGAAGAATCGATTCTTAGAAATGAAAAGAGATTTATGAAACAAAAAAAATACATATTTTGTACTTGAAACTAAAAATTTAAATGAATTCAAAATTTAATTAAATTTATTCATTAAAAAATATTTAATAAATTTAAATTTAAATTCAAGAACTTATGACATATCAATTTTGAGTTAAATTAAAGATTATCTCCCTAGCTAATAAACCTTAACTTTTATCTTAAAAAAGAAATTAATCCAATTTTTTGGTATAAAATAAAATACATTGAGTGTTTATCCCTAGGGTTAACAAAAAACAATACTTCTAAAATTAAGAAGTAGAAGATAATTTTAAAAGCCAACAGCAATGTTATCTACAATTAATTGTTCTTGGTCATAAATCAAAAGTGGTTGAATATGCATCCAATCAAACAAAATTGGTAAATAATTTGGAACAAATGTATACCTCTTAGGTTGGTGAAGGGTATTGAAGATTTAATACGTTTCCATTATGGAAATTTTTATACCCTTTTTCATCTTTATAGAATTGTTAACAAATAAAACTTTCTTTAAAAAAAAAAAAGGGGCTAAAAATTCATTATTTGAAAAGGTAATAACGGTGTGGGACCATCATTCTGATTACACATTATTGAAAGTATTAAAGTGGCAAAGTGTGGTAGAAGCTAAAACCTTAATGGTCACTTTTCATGCCAACCCATGCCAACAACCTTTGGTAGCCATGAATATATCCTTATAACCTTAATGTACGAATGGGTGAATTCTATTTTAAGAGAAAATTATTTATTCAACATTTATTTGCTAGCAAACTACAAACTCCCTTGACAAAATTTATGTATATTATTTGAGCTATATGTAAATGATAAAATCCTATGCTTTTTAATTTTACAATTTGAACTTAAAACCTTAAAATTATGTGTTTTGGATCCTTTTGAGTCCATTCGTTTTCTTAAGATAAAGATGCACTTTCTTTCTCTCATCATTAAGTCTATTAATTGATGGTTAGTTTTATTACTTAATGTCACATAAATTTGATAGTTGCATAAAAATTTTTTTGGATGACTATGTCATGTGTTAAAGATGTTACAAAGAAAAATATAAAATTTAACTCAAAATGATTCATTTACTAATAAGTGAATTCTTACAATATTGAGATTCAAATCTCAATCCTTATAAATTTCATTCCCTAATTCACCCGAAGCCCTTGAATTAGTAAAAAAAAAAAAACAATAATAGAGGTCTAATAATTAAGTATTAAGTTATAGTTGTGAACTTAATTGTTTTGGTTTGTTAATTAACATCATGAGAGGCCATTGTTTTGCTCAACTAAATATATAGTTGGCCTTTTGCTTACTTATTATAGCCATATGCTATTTTCAAGTAATAGAAACAAAAGATTTAACTTTTTAAATTGTAGTGCTTTAATTTTGCTAATGAAATTAAATGTAGGTAAGATAGTTTTTTAAGAACATGTTTCGCTTTATCCCACTAGTGTTTAAATTGAATTTCATTTGTTTCATATGATTTTATATATGTATTTTTTTTATTTAGCGATAAAGGATTTTTTAATTGATAAATTCATGAGAAATTACCTTTTTACATATATTGGTGCAAGCTTCAACGGGGTGTTTTTGGAAAGACAGAAGAGAAGGGCAGTTAGAGGCAAATGTAGGGTGTGTTCTTTATATTTGTACTCCGACGCGTAATTCAGAAAGAGTGAAGTCAGAAAGAAAGTAGAAATGAGAGAAGGGAATTGAATTGAACATGCCTTAATGATGCTTAGACCTTCATATTTATAGATAAGTTGTAGAGGACCATTAAGGGATAATAAAGATAGTGTCGAGCTTATGTGGCACTGAACATGTCAGATCGACCTAACATATCAGATCGGCATAAATGATAAAAATAACCTTGATTGTTTGTTGAAGGCCTCTAAGATGGAAAAAACCACTATACCCTTTTGACCATCAAATACCTTAACACTCTATTCTCCTACCGATAGTTTAAGTATCAGATTGTTGAATGTATGATCAATACCCCCAGTGTAAGGCAGGTCAGCAAAAAATGATTACCTGAAAGTTTCATTCTTTGAAACTAACATTATAGAGAGAGATCAATTTTAGGGGATGACTAGCCTTAAGCCGCTGTTTGACCTTATGATTATCTAATCTCGAACGTGCATCTTGGGTTGAGTGCATAATGAGCTTAAAGGTTATCAAGGTGATAATTGTTCGGAATGATTCAAGGTTAGTGTTGGAGTTTATCTGGTCATCATGAGACTTGTGTTTTATTTCAAAAGCTTGGATTTGAGCTTCCACTTTAAACTCTAATGGTGAAACGGGTTTTGGGTTTACTTCAAAGAGTCATCCGATTTAACCGATCCAAGTTAGGGTTCCCTTAGTTAGGCTGATTTGACAGCATTAAATAAGGAGAGAGTTAGCTTGAGTGAAAAATTTTAAAAGGGAAAGGTAAAAAGGCATTTTTCCACCTTTGCTCTAACACGTGTCGTAGCCTATGTTGTTCGTCTGATCTATGATGTATCTATATAAAGAGCTGTTAGGGCTTCAATTTTCCACCTTTCTAATTTTTTTACTCTTAATTTGATATGAACTTTTTGATCTGAAATTTTTTTTGACCTTTAGAGTTTTTTCACTTCTTTTTTTATATGATTTTTAACAATGTCTTCTAGTATGAGTTTTGGGTAGGCTGAGAGTTATCAAGTAAAACTTAGAGGAGGTCAACGTGGGTAAAACGATAACAATTTGATTTCACCATTCATCAAAAACCATAATTATGAGAAGATGGCCTTTTGATTTAATCTGATGTCCGAAGAAGGGCAGAGGCGAAACAAAAAAAATGCTCAGACAATAAGGGAATGGGTTATAAGCATGGAGGAGCTATGTGCTAAGATAGATTTTGACCTATAAAATTCATCACCTTTTCTTATCTCTTAAGTCAGTTTATCTTTTATGATCGACCTTCCTTCATCTTCGGCTATTCCCTTTTTGGGGTTTAATCATATTAATTTTCTTTTACTTCTACTCTTTCCCCATCAATGTTTTCGTTGTCACTTTTATTTCACCATAGTAAATTTTTGTTGAAATCTCTTCCTCTCTTGAGGGGTTTCCACTTCATTCCTCTTTCTTCGGAGTTGAGTTTCTCTTAGTCACAGTTTCACTTTGAAATCTTAGCCCTCCTTATAAGTCAAAGTCTTTTGACGATGAAGATTTTAAGGAGGAAAGTTTCATAAAGGAATAAAAAAAGGGGAGTACCTCAGTTAAAAAAATGATAACGAAGAGAGGAGTCTTGTAGAGCAAAACAAACTAGTCGAGGTCCTTGTATATATTTCTTGTGACCTTGGCATGATCCTAAGGATGTGATGAGTCAACTAAAGCGTATGACAAATCTTGAAGACTATCCTAACATGTGTTCAGCTCATAAAGTCCATGCTTTAAAGATGACCTTTTTTTTTTAGAGAGATATAGTATAATAACGTCAAACTCCTTAAACTGAGTCACTGGTAGACTGGAGCCACATCGACTTTATGTGTATTGGGATTTCTTCGTGGCTTATCTGAGGTTTTCACTTTATCCTTTATTTGTTTCAATTTTTAATTTTTATAATTTAACTATCATTTAGTTCACTACTAACTCTATACGATACATAATTACCTTTATCATTTTTTGTGAACATTTAAATATTCTTTCTTCTTTCCCTCTATTCAAGGAGTATTTTTCTCTTAAAAAGTACCATAAAGATAGTAGATGGTGAGCTTGAGGTCGAGGTTGCTCCAAAGGTTAAAGTTTGGAAAATAAAATGTATGTTCAGTACTTTCGTAGATGTACTAGTAGCTTTCTCCATCTTGAATCTATCAGATTGAGATAAAATTTTAGAATATACTCGTAAGAGAGAGGTTGTCATTAATGCTTATGAGCTGATCTCTCTAGAAGTAATAAACAAGATGAAGTATTGGAGTAGGTTTAAGGTAACCTTGTAAGATTTTATTTTAATCTGATTTTTATTTAACTATTAGTTTAATTTTATAGAGATGACTAGTGAGGATGACTTTGACTTTGAGTTGTATCAACACGCCTCTAGGCCCAAGATGGGCTAAAGGAAAATTTAGCTTGGGGTCTTATCTTATAAAGGAGATAAGATCTTCAATACTTCACTACATCGCTCTCTTCGTAGCTGAAAAAATAAAAGCTAGGACTAGTCGAGATTTATCTTTAATGTTAACACTGACACTTCATTTTTCTGCCTAAAAACCATGAATGAAAGTCTTTTTTTTCACCTTTAAGAACCCCAAGGCTAAGGTGTTAAGGCCTAACTTGGAGAAGATCTCTATCAGCTTTAAGTACACTCTTACTGATGACCTTGTCATTAACCTGACCATGGTAAAAAAATTTAGCAAAGTCACAGTCCTTCTTCTTGGTAAGCACTAATTGACTTCAGCTCGATTTTATTAGTATTTTTTATTTTGCTAAGTTTGAGGTCATTTTGCATAGTCTAACAAAAATTTTTTCCTTAACTTCTGGATAACATTGGTAAAGCTTTCTATTACACCTACCTCGCGATGGCCTACCTGCTAAGGGTTAAAAGGGACATGGTTACCTTGGCTAAAGAGCACAAAAAGAGTTCAGATGCTCTAGGCAATATTTGATCTAACTTTAGCACATCCTATAAAAAAGAAGCTAAGTAGAGAAAAAGAATTGATGAGCTGACAGTGAAGCTGAAGGCCATCCTAATTGACAAAGTTTCAGCTGACTCAATGAGAAAATAAGTCAAGCTTAAGCTTAATAATAGTTAGGCTAAGATAGCTAAGCTGAGGTCCAAACTCAAGGCCAAAGAGAAGGAAGAGAAAAAACTAAAGAAAAAGGTCATAGAGGAGTTCAAGGCTTCCAATGAGTGCTTTTAGATAAAGGTAGAGATCTTCAAAAGAAACGTGCAATATGCCTTCAAGCTGGCAAAAAATGAGGTGCAGTTTAAATTCTTTGCCCTTAATATTGACCTCTCTAATATTAATATCAATAATATCATATCGAGACCTCATCCAAATTAGCCCAAAAAAATAAGAAAGAGGAAGAAAAAGATGATGATGAGTCCTTAGAGGTCGAGCTAGAGGTAACTTTAGGGCCTGAGCATGAGGTGAAAGTGGTCGATGAGGGTAAGGTCATCACTGCTGCTTTTACTGATGAGGATACTGTTCCCACAGTTGTTACTTTTGATGTTGTTGATACATGATTCTTTTAACTTTTTTTTTATTTTTGTAAATTTTTGTTAATGTACGAGATTAATTTTTGTAATAACCTCAAGTATGGTTGATTTGCTGACTTCATTTGTTGGCAATTTTTGTAATAATTAATCAATACAACTTTTTGTTTAGATTAGTCTAAACTTCAACTTAGCTCAACTTTATTATCGTAATTTTTTCTTTATTTACACAAGTTTAAGCATGGTTAATTAAAGAAATTTTAGTCTGGTTAACCGAACTAAGGATTTACATAATTTTTTAGATTAAATTAACTTGAGAATCTATTAAAGTTTCGAGTCAAATTTTGTTAGATCGGTAGGTGTAAGCTTATTAAACATAATTTGATTTTTGTATTCAAGTATAAAATATAAATATAAGCTCAATTTAGACCAAGCTATTGATAATAGACCTTTAAATTATCTACATTTCACATATTTGGAATGATGTTGCTATTCAGGTCTTATAGCTTGTAGGCCATGTCATGGATTATTCTATATCCCAGGTTAGGGCTAATTTATCACTTCGATTATCCACTCTTGAAGCTTATACTTTTTTAAGTATCAAGTTACCCTTTCTGATATGCTTATGTTGGACCCTTTTATTATAATAATTGATTATTTTTTACTGATAAATTGCTATTTATGTTAAGGTTATGTCCTTTTATTTTTCGACAAGGTTAAGGTCGGCCCTAAGCATTTCTTCATTTTTTTCTTCTGTCCTTAATTCGACTCTTAAGCTTGAAAATATCTATCTCAATAAGTATCACAGCCTATGTTTCAAATGCCAAATAGAATATGATTTTACCAATAGGTACTTTCATGGTTGTCTTTAGAGCCCATAGCACCCATGATAACTCGTCGATCCACTTTTCTTTTACTGAGTCAAGTTTTTTCTTTAAAGCTTTCTAATATTATCTTGTTCGCAGCTTCGACCTACTTGTTGGACTGAAGGTAGGCAACCAACGTGAACCTAAGGTCGATGTGAAAGTTTGAATATCATTTTTTAAACCTTAGGTTTTTAAATTATTTGTCATTGTTTGTTATTATAATCGAGGCAAACCAAATCTATAAACTATGTTTTTCTATATAAATTTTTTGACTTGGGCCCTATGGTGGTAGCTAAGGCTCAACTTTAAGTCATTTCGTGAAGTAATCTATTGCTACTAAGATGAATCTTCTCTAACCTATGGTTGAGATGAATGGTCTGAGGACATCCATTTCTCACTATATGAAAGGTTATAGACTAATGATAAGAGTGAGCTCAGTTAAATGAAGATATTACACGTGAGTGAATCTTTGACACTTGTCTCAACTTTTTACTAGTTTAGTTGTATCTTTTCTATTGGTCAGTCAATAATAGTCTTGCCTAAGCACTTTTTAGGTTAATGGCCGAGGTTCAAGGTGACTTTTATATATTTTTTATTGGATTTCATGCAAGACGTAATCTGTCCTTCCTCATCAACACATCTTAAGTAGGATAAGTTAAAAGATATTTTGTATTTTTTTTAATCATTGTGCATCGACGGGCCTATCTTATCAATGCCTTAGCTTGGATTCTTTCCTTGGGTAGTGCTCTCATGGTCAAGTACATCTTGATTGGTGTTATCTAGGTTTATTTCTTGATGATCTATCCTACGAGCTTATTCTTGGTGCTTTTATGTGTCAACTTTTCTACTAAAACTTGGTTTAGGCTTTCCATTGTTATTTCTAAAGTCAACTTAGACAAGGAGTTTGCTAGTGAATTCTCTGACCTCGATATCTTTTTTACCTCAGCTTTCTTGAAGCCAGCCATCAAAGCTAGCACTTTATCAAGATACTTTTGATTATGATCTTTTTGAGCTTTAAACTTTTCATTTATTTGATTGACCACTAATTAAGAGTTGCTATACATGGTTATGTGTTTAACGTTTAGCTCGGTTGCTAACTTTAGACTAACTATCAATGCCTCATATTTCGTCTTATTGTTGGATACCCTGAACTTGAATATTAAGGTGTATAGGTATTATAGCCCTTTCAAGTTTATTAGAATAATGTCAACTCCTTCATTATGGCTCATAGTCAATCCATTAACATAGAGTTTCCAATGATCTTTATTCGAGATTTTTTTTTCTCAAATTGTCTTTCAAGGTGTATCGAAGTAAGTTTTACGATAAGTTCTGTCAATACCTATGATTTTAAGGTCGACTTAGATAATATGTGTAAGTCGAATTTGTTGAGCTCTATTGCCTATTTAATTAGCTTTATCGATATTTCAAGCTTCTGTAAGACCTTTTTTAATGGTTGATCGATTAGTGCAGAAATAATGTGGGCCTAGAAATAAAGCCTGAGTTTTCTGGTCAATATGACAATGGCATAAGCTAGTTTTTCTATACCACTATAATTAGTCTCTGGCCTTATCAATACCTTGGTTACAAAATAGATCGATTTTTATTTCTCTTTTTTCTCTCAGATCAGGACCGAACTAATGCCTTGGTTTGTACTAGCTATGTATAGGTATAAGATTTCATTGAGGTTAGCACCTTTATGTTTAGGATTGCCTTAACCTTTTTTGGGTTCATTTCTATCCTTATTTTATTGATCATGTAATCGAGAAACTTACTCAACATGATCCAAAAAGCATATTTGTTTGGATTAAACCTCATATTATACATTTTTAAGGTGTTAAAAGTCTCTTTGAGGTTTTCTAGGTGCTTGGTTAAGCTTTTGCTCTTGATGATGATGTCATCCACATATACTTCTATGTTGCAGTCGATTTGATTTTTAAACACCTTGTTTACCAGCCTTTGGTAGGTCACCCATGTATTCTTTCAATTCAAAGGGTATTTATTCCTTGTAATAGTAAAGGCCTTTCTCAATAATAAAAACTATAATTCGAAGGGTATTTACCTTGTAATAGTAAAAGCCTTTCTCAATAATAAAAACTATCTTTTCTCATTGTCCTCTAGCTTTTTGATTCAATTATAACCAAAATAGGTATTTATAAAATTGAAGAGGCCTTGCTCAACGTTATTGTTTACCAATTGATCTATATTAAGAAGAGAAAAGCTATCTTGCAAACAAGTTTTGTTTAAGTCAGTAAAGTCAATACACATTTTTAATTTTTTACTGTGCTTTTTTATCATGATCACGTTAGCTATCCATTCAAGATAGTAGACTTTCTTAATGAAGCCTGCTCGCAATAATTTATTAAACTTTTTCTCAATAACTCGTTGTCTTTTTGGGACAAGATTCTTTTTTTTGTCAAATTAATTTTACCTAGGGATTAGTATGTAACCTATAAATGATCACCTCAGTATCAATTTCAAACATATAAGATGGTGTTCAAACGAATAGGTCGGTATTATCTTTCAGGAGTTGAATTAATTGATCTTTATATTGAAGTTTAGCTTTGATTTGCATATATTTTCTAGAGATACTATCCCAGAATGGAATTGTTATGAGGTCTTCAGCTAACTTAGGTAAGTTTTTATCCTAGTTTAGTCTTTGATCAAATATCTTTTTTTGTTTAATTAGGTCAAGACCATTTTTTACAAAAACAGATCTTGATGTCTTGATTAATATACCATGGGTAACTTGCTGAATATATATGTAGTGAAATTGGTATGTATTTTTCATTTCATGTTGTATTTTGGCTAGCATATTAACTTAGTCTAAATAACATGTGATTGTTTACGTTGGTTTAAAATTTCGATCATTTTTGGAGTTACTTTAAAAATTTTTAAAAATAGAATAAAATTTTTTTTTTATTAGAGCTTAAGAGCTCAAAGCAACTTAAGAGCGCACTTTTGTTAGGTCGATCTTACATTTTGTGCTTTAATTGGTGACTTCTTACTTCTTATCAATTTTTTATGGTTGTTCTTATTTGTTTTTTACCTTAGTTTCTGTCAAACTGTCCATCTTCTTCCTAGTCATGCCTTTTATTGTTGTAACATAACATTAACGTGTTGCGGATTGGTCTCTTTAGACCTCTCCAATCTCGTTAAGTGTTGAAAATTTCATTTTTAAATGGAGAGCTGAACCTATAAGTTGCATAACAAATTAGTTAAATCAACCCAGTATCATGTTATAAGTTGATGAGACATCTACCACTATAAATTTTATAACTAAAGTGATAGTTTTCAGTTCAATCCCAAAAAGATTGAAAGCTTGATAGTTTTTTTTATTGGTACTTACTCGTTCCCAAACCCCACAAGTGTTATGATGATCGACTTCAATTGATCTTCGCTAAATTTTTTTTCATGCAACAGTAGTACATGATGTCACTTAAATTTTCATTATCAAATAAGATTCTTTTAACTACATAATTGTACGTTAAAATCATGATTACTATAGCATTATCGTGTGAGTGTTGGATTCTTTCAAGATCTTCTGAGCTAAATGAGATTAGTTTATCTCTCTAGTATTTTTTTCTTTTGTCTAGATGCCTATTGCCATAACCATGCCTAGGTTAAATTTCTCTTGGTCGAGATAGAGCTACCCTTAGTGATCACATTAATCACCCTGAAAATTGGCTTGTTATTATTAGTTTAGACCTATTCTTAAATCAGTTTATCTCTTCGAGTTTTTTTTCTTCCATGTTTTGATTTTCTCTCTCTACCTTAGATGGGCCCTCTTAGGTCTTACTTGTAGTCCGTTCTAGGTTGATCTTATCTTTTTTATCCATAAATCTCTTTAGTTGACATCTTCTTATCAAAGCTTCAACTTTATTTTTTAGGTTGACGGAATCTTCAGTGTTATTGCCTATATCTTTGTGAAAGGCATATCTTTTAGTTGGGTCCCTCATTGTATTTTATCTCAGTGGCTTTGTCCATCTGAGGTCGAGGTTTTGTTTAATTTGTATCAAAATCCTCTTTCGAAAGGTATTCAATGTAATAATGCTTCTTTTTCATTGGGATTTTTAGCCTTATATTGTCTTATTCTTGAGGGAAGATCATATAAATCTTTACCTTTCTTACAATCAAGAAAAAAAGATGAGCCTCTCTCACTACAACCACTGAAGAGGAGAGATAAGCCTCTTTCACATTGGTTAGTTTTCATTTTAGTTTCAACATTTATGTATTTCTCAACTATCAATAGGATGTTGACCAGAGTTTTATGCGATTCTAGCAATAAAGTTAACTTTAAGTGGTACTTTTGTCATGAAGTCCACTTGTCAAGGTGGTTATAGCCGTCGTCTGTTCCAAATCTTTAACTTGCAGAGCTTTCATATTAAAACATGTGACATAGCTCTTTAAAGTTTCATTTCGTCCTTGATGGATTGACATTAAGCTTAAAGTCATTTTCTTCGCTCTTTGACTACCCATAAACTTAGATAGGAAAGAGTGGCTGAACTCCTTGAATTTCTTAATTGACCTCTGTTTCAGGCTACTATACTAGACTAAATTTCTCCCTTCAGTGTAGTAGCTAGGCCTTTGCACATTAGAGCCTCATTTGTCTTTTGCATCATCATGTTCGTTCTATAAAGTTTCAAATGATGGAAGGGGTCAAAAGTATCATCGTAAGTTTCCAAGGTTGACATTTTAAACCCTTTGAGAGGCATGGCTCTATCGATTTCTTCAATGAAAGATGAGTTCTCTAAGAACTTGAGCTCATCCTCAAAGGCTACTACTTTCATTTTTAGCTATTTTTCTATGACCTGCATCCAAGCTTTTAAATCTTTGTTCAATTGGGGTTCGAGATTTGTTTGTTTGGATTTTTAGGTTGTAGCTTGTATTGAATTATGACTGGGGTAATGGGGGCTGAAGTTGTGTGCTTTTTTTTTTTGGAGGCTAAGAAGGCTTTCACCTCATCATAGCCTAGTTGTCAGATAGCGACTTTTCGATCAGGGGTGATTAAATCAAACACTTTTAAAACTTGGGGTGGGTTTATAGTTTGTAACATTTGCTTGAGAGCTTGTATTTGTTAGATCAATGCTTGGAATTATTTCATGGTCGGGCTAGCCTGTGGTTAGGCTAGTCAGACGAAATGCTGGCTATGATGGATTTCTGTTCTAGTAAGGACGACTATTTCTCTTTCCTTTAAGATTCTCTTCCTTGGTGGCATTACTTTATGCTTGGCTAATGAAAGAAAATATCTCATACTCAGTATGCCTAATATTGCTGTCAAGCTTCGACCTTAGAGCATTCTTGGAAAGATAGAAGAGAAGGGCGGTTATAGGCAAAGATAAGGTGTGATTTCTACGTTTGCATTCCGATGCACAAGTTAGAAAGAATGAGGTTAAAAAGAATGTAGGAAGGAGAGAAAGAGAGTTGAATTGAACCCACTTTATTGGTGCTTAGATTTTCATATTTATAGATAAGTTGTATGGGACTATCAAGGGACAATAAGGACAATGTCGAGCTGATATAGCATAGAGCATATTAGACTGACCTAACATATTAGGTCAACATAAATAAAAGAAATACCCTTGATTGTTTGCTGAAGACTTCTAAGATAAAAAAAAATTATTATACTCTTTGACCATCAAATATCCCTAACAACAACCTTTCAATAGATTTGAATCTAGCCAACGAAAAGAAGAGCACATTTTCTTTATCATTTGTGCTAACCATATTAATATTAAAAAAAAACTCTAAAAGTATAAATAATGTATGACATGTGTACCCTTAATAATTTTTTAAATAAACTATTATATCCTTAATATTTTTAATCAAAATATTAAATAAATTTTATTTCTTTCTTTATTAATATTTAAGCCATTAATTATTAAAGCAAAATTTTCTTAATTGATATTAACTAATTTTAAATTAACAATAAATACCTTTTTTAACAAAATTAATATAAAACAAAATGAAAAAAATTGGGATGGGCTTTAGGGTTGTGAAAAATATTGGGTGTCTAAAATGGTAAAATCTTTTTGAATTAAAAACAAATTGGCAAAAAAAAAAAAAAACTTTGTCTAATGAAAATTAATTTTACAGCAACGGCTACACGTGCATCAATGCATGGGGATTGGCTAATCTAATTATTAAATGAGCATGGGATGGCTTAGCCATGTCCACTCGGTGGCACATGTTAAAAGTTGAGAAGAAATTAAAAAAAAAAAAAAAGAAATTGCTTGAAATTCTTCAACAATGGCTGCCCCTTCAAGTGAAGGCATGGCATTTCCTTTTTTTTTTTTAATTTTATTTTTATAAAGGAGAATGTATGCAATGGTTTTGTGTTTAGGGTAAAAAAAAGCTTGTAATTAAAAGTCATTAGTAATTAACTTCAACAACTTTTATTCTATAACTTCAAATTTTAATAATTTAAATGGTTAACATGTTTTCGTTTACATATTTACTGTTTGAATTAATCACATTTTTTATAATAATCAATAGTATTTTTAAATTTTATTTGAATTTAATCTTTTTCTAGAAACAAATTTTTTACATCGATTTGATGTATTTAAAATTTGTCCTGAAATATTTTTAACAAGAAACCACATTTATTTATATATAAGTTTCATATGCTTTCTTCAATTTGTAGTTAATATTTGTGTTTAAAATTAAAACATACATGACAAATAAATAATGTTACTCAAATTTAAATCATATAATATGAGTGATTTTGAGTTCATAGCTAAAAAGGACATTTAGAAATGGAAAATTAACTTGCTAGTGTTTATACATATTTAAAGACTTCTCTATATTCTTTTTTTTTTTTAGAAAAAAATTTCTCTATATTCCATGCATTAAAGACTACTATGTTAAAGTAAGTGGAAGCTTGATAAAAAGATATGAGCGAATTAAAAATTATATTCAATAGATTTATGAAATTATTTTTAAGATGACATTTAATAAATATTAGATTTAAATCTAATATGTATAATCCTTTTATTATCTTTTATTTTTTATATAAAAAAATACGGAAAAAGTTGTGGACATAAAAAGAGGAGAGTAATGATAAATTTCATGGTGCTTGTCAATCTAGCTATTTTGTTGATAGCAACATAGTATATAGGTTAATATAGTGTATGTTTAAATGGACATGTCTTGCAATTAATTCGGATTTTTTTTTTTGAACCGCTTAATATTTTAAAATATAAAATTAAAGAAGTAATATGATCACTTGAATTTATGATTAGGGCTGTAAACGAGTCGAGTCGAGTAGTGAGAAGCTCAAGCTCGAGCTCGACTCACAACTCGGGGTTCGATACTCGGTTCGAGCTCGATCAAGTTTTATTTTTTAAACTCGAGCTCGATTTGTGATCGAATTCGAGTTACTCGAGCTCACTCGATTAAGTTCGATTAATATGTAAAAATAAGCTCGATTCGTATACTCGACAAGAGTTCGATTGTTCATGTTCGAACTCGAACTCGAACTCGAATTTGAAATATTTTATTAATTAAAAAAAATAAAAATATATTTAAATATAAAAGCTCGATTAGGCTCGCGAGCTACTCGAGTCAGATATAAGAATACTCGAATTCGGCTCGATCGATAAGTCGAGCTACTCGCGCTCGAGCTCGACTCGACAATAATCGAACCGAATTCGAGTTTTTTTCGAATCGAACCCGAATAGCTTGCGAGTACTAATGTATCATTTACACCCTTATTTATGATATCTTAAATCAAATCTCGTTATTTTTTTATCACTCAAAATAAATTCCAAATAGATTTCCAAACTTCCAAACTCTTCAATTTTAGAAGAGATGCACCCAAATTCTTTTGAAGGTTATGAAAGAAATGAAATTTTGTCTTATTAATAAGAATGTGAGGTTAATTTATAAGAGATAGCATTATCCATTAGTCATGTTGATGATCTTTTGGGGGTATGAGTGAGCCGGATGATTATTTAAAAGTTGCGTTAAGCATACATTGCCCTAATGAAGGTATAAGCATACATGCATGTCACTACCATTAAGCCCCATTAGGCAAGGAAGAAAAATGTTTCAATTCCACTCAATAATATAAAAATAAATTTGTCTAAATAAATAAAATTATGATTATTTTTACAATAAAATAATTAAATGATGTAAAACACCGCATTTGACCACTTTTTAGGCTTAAAAGGAAGCCATGTTGAAACAAAAATCAAAGAATAGAGAATGATAAAATATTTGATGCTGTTTATTAGGGTTTTATTCAACAAAGTGCTTTGTCCAATTTCACATTGGATTTGAACATTTTGGCTACTGGTGGATCTAATGCTCAAGGTTTTCTAGTCAATCTGATTTTTCTTTAGGTGAGAATTAAGCTAGCTGCGAATATCAGGAAAAGTCTTGAATCTTACATTGAACATAATAAGAAGGTTATTGGAGTATAAAATGGTTCACACTATCTCTGTCTTTTGAGATATTTTTTGTAAGATAAAATCGTGAGGTCAGGGGGGTCAGAGCGGATAATATCTCATAAGGGTGTGAACCGTGACAGAAAAGCTGAACTGAAACACCGGATGAGTGCATGTCTAGGTCCCGAAGCCGCGCGAATTTAAAGCTTAAATCTCGACCCGTGACACGAATACTTGTCACCTTACCCTAAATTTTTTTTTATGGTTATAAATGATTCACGCATGAACTATCGAGCGTATAATTTAGTTTGTTCATTTACTTTTAGAGGCATTTGATTTCAATAAAAAAATTATTTTATTCATTTGAATTCGATTTATTTAAATAATAAGATATTCGTGTTTAATTTATATTCGATTCAATTAAATTAAATAAGCATATTCGTGAATATTAAACAAATATGTTTATAAATAATAAATAAATTATAATCAAATAAATTTAAACAAATAAATCCTAAATGAACATAAACAAACGTAAATAAATATAAACAAATCTTAAATTAAGATTAAAGTAAAAAATAAAAATATAATTTTGTTAGTATTATTATAAATAAACAACAAACGAATAATAAACAAATGAGTTTTAAACAAACTTTAAAAAATTTAATTATAAACATAAATGAATAAAATAAATCTTTATTTGTGTTCGGTTCGTTTAATAAATGAATGTAAAAATATTATTCAAAATCAACTATTAAACTTAATAAACAAATATAAATGAACAAAAATCAAATATGCTTACAAACAATTTATCAAAATTTCTATTCATTTACACTTTTAAGTTTTTTCTTATGTTCCACTTTCAGATTCTTAAAACTTGTAAAGAACTCCTTCTAACCCTAAATTACCCTTTTTCTTTCGTTGGTTGGAAAAATCTATTGAATTAGGAGACACCTTAAAAGGTCTGAATTTACAAATAAAAAAAATGGTATTATGTATAAATAATAAAAATTTTACAAGTTTTTTTTTTTTTGTCAATCAAATTCGATTTTTGTAAAAGCATTTGAAAAATAAAATTTTAAATATATCAAATCAATATAAAAAAGTGAACAAATTATTCGAGAAAAGATTAAACTTAAGTAAAACTAGAAAATACCTTAATGGAAGTATACAAAAAAGAGCAAAACAATTTTAAAGATAAAGATTTAATGTCTTAAATTCCTACCATTCAGACTTTTTTTTTTTTTTTGAAGACTATACCATTTTTCTTCAGTTATTTCTTCATTTTGTTTGTTTAATTATTTCAATGCTTTCTTTGTTATATGAAATATAATCTTAATAGAAACAAACAAGAAGAATTCTTTAGTATACAAGAAAGGAAATTATTTCATATATGGGCTTGACAGCCTTATCTTCACCACCAAAAACAGTTTGAAATTCCACTTGTTGAAATGAAGCAGAGCCCAAGCATAGAGATTTTTTCATTTCCTGATATTGGCCCAATTGGTGGATCATACTGAGTAATCAAGCCCCAAAATCCGGATAGGATGCTGAAGACATGCAATTTATTCTTCTTGAGCCCAAACTTTTGGTAGCATGTTGCCCATGAATTGATCACTGGTCTTTCCCTTGATAATAACACATTCTTTGATGGCCTATTAGAATCGAACACTTAAAAACTATAGATTCAAATGAGTTTATACACGTAATATTCTTTTTATTTGAATCCACTTGTGGATCTATTTTGAGGCAACTTTGGACAACTAAATATAAAAAGATGAATAAGCTCAAACAAGTAAAGTTAAAAATAGTTGTATAAATATACTTTTTAAGTGCTTTTTGTTCAACAGTGTTGAGATCCCACCAAAATTAGAAAAAAAAAAGTCAGTTTGTTTAATATATAGATTTCCATTTCCGTTTGTCTTCCTCCATTGCCACAAATTAAGCAATCTATATATAAGCCTATTAATTTTGTGACATTGCAAACACCATGATTGATGACAGTTATGAAGCAAGACAATGATAGGGAGAATACATAGCCCAAGCTAGCTAGATGCTTTAATTTCTAGCTCCTAAAACTGAAAATATATAGTATATAGCAAACTAACTTTGTTTGGAAAAACAATGAAGATCATTCACTTCATATCTTGGCAACTTTTTAATCATCTAAGTTTCATATTTGTACTTGAAAAAAGTTGGTATCTATAAATGAGAATGAAATAACATTTGAAATGCATGTATCAACCCACTCCTCCCTTACTTAGACTTGATTTAGATGCGTGTCCAATCATAAACGTCACTTATGGCATAGTGGGAACCCTTCCACCATGCATCTAAATCAAATCCTAGCTAATTGCATGAAATATAAAATTTCAAACTCAAAGTGATCTCTTTGTTATTAGTTTTTTTTTTTTTTTTTTGGGGGGGGGTGGGTTTCGCTTGTTGGTTGATAATTTATTTATAGAATTAACATAAAAAATTTCTATATGGTTGAAGAGTAGAAGAAGCACTTATAAAGAAAAATTTTGGTTAAGGAAAACCCATGAGAGAGAGAGAGAGAGAGAGAGAGAGAGAGAGAGAGAGGAAGCAGCAGGGCACATGGGAACAGGAAGGCATGTGGGGGAAGATTCAGAATGCTTTCTTTCTTTAATATGGAGGTGAGGCAACAAGGAATAACATGGATCCACACTATTCCAAAGGGGTACCCCTAAACTTCCAATATAAGCATGTGAAGGGCTTGTTGTAGGCCACATTAAAGCAGTACATTGCAGGCTCCACTCTTTTTCTTTTTTGAAAAGAAATTATATATACATAAAAATATACACAATTGATTTTTTTCCATATGAACTTTCTAATATAATAATAAAATTATTTTATTTTTTGAAAATAAATTTCATAACTAAACAATTAATGTATATTATATATATATATAAAATTGTTAAAGAGAGTATTCTATTATATTTATTGTCTGCATTCGAATTTGTTAAAAGATAAAAAGATAATTTTTTATAAATTCATTAAGTTCGATTGCCTAAATTGACCCTAGGAAGAAATATACTGAACAAAACTCAAGAACCCTTTTTGCTAAATAAAATATTATTAAAAAAAAAAGCAAAAAGAAAATAAATAAAAAACTCCTCCAATATCCCCCTCACCACACAAAAAATGAGCAACTAGGGCTTATATGTCTTTGGTAGGTTCTCGAAATAGCTTTAGAATTAGATACACTTTAACATTTAACATTGGAAAAGTGAAAGGCAACAAATGATTTGTACATCAAAGGATAAATAGAACTTATTATTATCCTATAATTTCCCCCCCTTTTTCAGGTCCAATCTGGGTACTTCTTGAAGAAAAGCTAAAGAGGCAGGATTAAACAAAGGGTGGGAGCCAAAATGTGCAGATGCTTTTGTTTTTGATTAATGGGGAATCTCATTTTTCCCAATTTTCAACTCAGTTAGGCTTTACAAAAACTGATGTTTGGGACGATGTTTTGGGACAAAACTCAAATGACCTTGAGGTTAATGTGCTAGGAATAAAGCAAGAGGAACCTTGTGTTGGGGCAATCTGTCTCACATTTAAAAAAAAAATTGTCATCATAGACTCTTTTTAGTGACGATCAAATTTCATAATTAGTTTGTAATTTTTTAAAAATTCATTTTCTTTTGTAACTTAAAATTTTTTATTTTTTCTTTTGTGATCTTTTGAATATATTTTTAAATTCATCCATCCATTAATATATGGATAAAATTTGAATAAAAATTGTCATATATATATATGTCAACCAAAGAATTATGTGAATAATTTTATCCTATTCCGACCAAATTCTTATTAGATTACAAATAAAAATGAAACATTACGAAAAGATCAAAGATTTAATAATGCAATTTGCTCTATGGTCATAGTTAGTTTAAATAATAACAAATAAAATCTCAAAATTAAACATTAATCATAACTATGTATGCATTCTTTAATTCGTTTTCGATATAGACAAATAAATAAACTATATGTTAGGTTAGCATAAATTAAACTAAATTTATTGGAAGTTCAAACATAAGTAAAGAGTATAACATGCCTACGAAATACCAATGATTGAGATAGGGGTGAAAAAAAATTAAAAAAAATAAAAAATTGATTCGAAATCAGTGTTTGGATAAGTTTGGATTGATTTTTTTTATTTGGTTTAAATTAAATTTGAATATTAAATATATATTAAGTTTGAATCGTATTTTGAATTGGGAGGTGAAAAACAAAAACAAAAAAACCGAATTTATTATATATTTTTATTAGTTTATATATATTTTAAATTTTTATAAAATAAAAACAATCATTTTAAATCAAAATGTATTTAAATATATTAAAATTTTACATTAAAATAATATATAAAAATAAATAAATAAAATTAAAAAAGTCATTAAATAAAATCAAATCGGTAAAGTTCGATTTGGATCATATCAAATCGCATAAAGAGTCGGTTTAGATTTTAAAAATTCATAATATTATGCAATATTAAAAAAAATTGAATCAAATATAATAAGATTCAACCGTTATCACCTCATTTATTTATATAAGTTTATGTATGACTGTCAATGTATAAATTTTATATACTATCAGTAAATAAAATAATGTCACCTTATTTTAATGAATAAATATCAATTTTAAAAATAAATATACAAAAAATTATTATTTTTTTAAAAAAACTTACTAATTAATGAAATGACATCATTTGATTTATCTTATTAATGAGATATTATTATCCGAGTTATTGATATTGTATAAAATTTATACATTAACAGCGCATCAAATATAATTTCTATTGATAAATTTTCTCAAATAATTATTTCATTTTAAAAAATAGTGATATAATTAATTATTCTAAGTTTTGCCATAAGTAAACTTTTTGATCCTTCTTCCAAGTTAAACTAAACTTGCACATTAATTGCATAATATTTTTTAAAAGAAGTTGTATGAAAATTTAAAAAGTCACATTAGGAAGATTGAAGGGAAAAGGTTCTAAGTGTTTGGATTTTGAATTTTAAATTTATTAAATGTTATTTTGTAAAAGTAACAGTGTAAATCAACTGAATTAAGCTCAAATTATGGTTATATTAATTTTTAATTTGTTTTGACATTAATCCAAAAGTGATTATAATTTTTACTTAATAGGCTTAATATATATACGTAGTAGATTATTGTTTTATACTCTTAAGTAATATATACATAGTAGATTAATATTTTATAGTCTTAAGTAACCAAAATTCTCAACATTTCATAAAGTAAAATAAAAAAAAGTTTTCCACCAGAGATGAATATTTATGGAATGACTATAAGACATCTAATGATAAATATTCTATTATTTCTCCTCCTTGGATTCTGTATTTTCATGTTGCCAAGTTTCCTCATCACACATGGCCAGTGAAACAACTTATAAGGCAACTAGGAATTTGTTATAAGGAGTCCAAATTTTTTTAATACTTTATCTTTTTTTTTCTTTAGCCTGAAAATTTCCCACTCTCAAAGTTTTTATTTTTTTTTTTCAAAATTTGATAGTGATTACTTACTGTGAAGTACACGAAACTTTGAATGGTTGATCATTTCACCAAAATTCCCCCTGAATTGGTATTGAGGCAAATGTTTTGAATCATGGGTAGCTAGCTAGCTAGCTAGGTTTAAAATGTTGAATTTCCAGGGTAATAAAACCATGGGTGTAAGTGTTTTTAGAGGGACAGAGAGAGAGAACCCATACCAGAGGATGGGTCCAGGAAGGCTCCAATCTGTGATATATTACACAATTCACACCTCTCGTTACTCTCTCGCTCTCAACCTTAAAATCGTTGTCTTTCGGCCTCTGAACCCCATGAGGCCATGACCACACCTCCCCCCATGTCTTCTTCCTATAACCTGTCAACCATGATATTGTCATATACGAGTCAGTCCATATAATCCATACCTCCCCTCTCCCTCTGATGACTTATCAGGCCCCTTAACCATTCCCAAGAATCCAAGTGCATGAATGATTTTTAACATTGACATGGCCTTCCCTCCTCATGCTTTCATGTTCCAACCCTATGATGATCATGACCATCTCCCTTCCCCTACTTCCCTCAATTCCCTCCCTTCTTTTCCTCCACAACTCTTCCATTGTATCTCTCTCTCTTCTTTCTCTTCTTTCTTTGTCTATATATCTTTTTTTTTTTGTTTATATTGATGCGTGTATATGTTTGTATATGGAAGTTGATGGGTGTTCGTTTTATTGTGTGTTTTTTGTTTGGTTCTAGGTGGTGCACCTTTTATGATGAAGAGATCAGTATCTTTCTCAGGTGTTGAAAAGTCTGAGGGAGTGCATGGAGATGATGAATTGTCTGATGATGGATCACATCTTGGGGAGAAGAAGAAGAGGCTGAACTTGGAACAAGTGAAGGCACTGGAGAAGAGTTTTGAGTTGGGTAACAAGCTTGAACCTGGAAGAAAAATGCAGCTGGCTAAGGCTTTGGGGTTACAACCAAGGCAGATAGCTATATGGTTTCAAAACAGAAGGGCTAGGTGGAAAACCAAGCAATTGGAGAAAGATTATGAGGCCTTGAAGAAACAGTTAGAAGCACTCAAAGCTGACAATGATGCCCTTCAAGCTCAAAACAAGAAACTTAGTGTGGAGGTAATGGTTCTTATCTTCATCAATGACACAATTTTCAGTTATATCCCCTGGATTTTAACAAAGTTATTCATTTTAGGTTTTGGATGAGGAAGAAATTTGAAACAGCATTTGATCTGTGCATCTTCAGTTTTTAACACTAGTGACCGAGTCTTTTTCCATTCAATATTCTAGAACTGCTGATTTTGCATTAAGTCTATAGAACATAAGTTGGTTAAAAGAAAAAGAAATCTTCTCAATTTCATGAGCTTTTTGCAATTGAAATTAAGAAGGGTGAAAATGAGGCTTCCTCTCATAAGAGCAATTCTAATTTATGAACATTTAACCTGCAGTGACGTCAGATTTATAGTAGTAGGATTTTACTAGCTAAGATTTTCTGTATCATATTAATCCTGACAGCACCTTTGAAAGGCTCCAATCTCATTTGGATATTTTGAGAATCCGTCTCACGGTTTTTTATCTCACAAAAAACACTTTACAAGCATAGATTCAAGTCTCCACGTATCTACCGTAGCCCATCCTCACAATATAGTGACATGAGATTGAGACTTTAGTTTCTATTTGGTTAAGTTCTTGATCCAAAAATATGAACAATGTTCATCAAAGTCATTGTATTCCTTATTTTAATGATTCTGCAAATTAATTGATGACAAAAATGAAGTTTCGGTGTCAGAAGCAGCATCATTTAGGAATACAAGTTATTTTAATCCCTGGTAGGCGGTCGAGTACACAAATCGTTGCAATTGTTTTTACTTTTTCCCTTAATAAATTTGATACAAGATTTATCATCTCCATTCAAGGAACATGAAATTGGGTGGAATTCTTTGGCATTATGCTCAATTCTTCACAATGATTTCTTTTGGTTGCAATAAATTGCTGTAGTTATTGTCTTTGAAAACCAAAGAGTCAAACGAAATCAGCATCAAGAAAGAAAATAAGGGTTCTTGGAGCAATGGAAGCGATAACAGTTGCGATATGAACTTAGATTTCTCAAGAACAACAATTATAACCAGTCCACCGTCTTCACAGTTGAGCAGTAAACACCTCTTCCCTTCATCCATCAGGCCAACAAGCATGACTCAACCTCTCCAAGGCTCATCAAGACCAGACCTTCAATGCCTAAAACTTGACCAAGTGGTTCAAGAAGAGAGCTTTTGCCATATGTTCAATGGAGTAGATGAGCAGCAAGGTTTCTGGCCATGGACTGAGCAGCAAAATTTCCATTGAATTGAGACTAATTATCCAACAAGTACCACAATGTTGTTATGCACTTCAGCTTTGGCTTGGCAAGTTAAGAAGAAAATTTAGGATTTTTCCTGTCAACTTCAGATTCTTGTTTTGGCTATAGACTGGTGTATAGAATTGGATATATTTGCTTCACCATCATTTGGGCAGAAAACCAATATGGAGGTGGTTGGCTCTGAATAATACATTTTTCTTCCCATACTTCAGTGAATTGTGATATAGTTGCCAGGTTGGATCATAGTACTATGCCACTGAGTGGTTTTCCATCTCTGGCATGTAGCATGGGCCATGAAATAGAAAAGGGATTCTCTCCTTGCATTTGTTTTTTCATTTTTTTAATTGCTGTTGGTGCTTGCGAATCATATGGGTTTGCTTCACAATCAACATTTAAAAAATTGCATGGAATTGCTTTGGAGAAGGTTCCAGTAATGAGAAGCAAATTGGCTGACTTCATAAAATCAGTGATGAGATTAAAGGGTGTGACCAAAATCTAGTTGGGAGTTAATGAGAAAATCAAGACAGGCAAGAAAAAAGAGAGGAAGATTCTGAGCACACATTCCAAGGGGAAAGAAGCCAAGGAGATGGGAAGAAAGAAAACAATACAGGGTTAGGAAATGGACATTGCTTTGGTTTTTGAAGGGGACGTTTGTCTATTTTCATCTGACAAGGGAAAGTATCTAACTGTGCACCCTCTTCTGTAGGATATCCATGTGACCTATTGTCACCACCTCTCTGTCATTCAACAAAGCAATAGAGCCTCTTCTTCTGTCTCTTTCATGGTTCTAACTTCTCATCAGACCAGAAAATTGTTCATCATCCGTCTTTTATTGTGGATAACTTGTTTTACAGAACCTTCATGACTCCCATTAACTGATATCACTATCTAATTAGCATTGCTTATAGCACTTAGAGGTAACACACATAATTAATAAGAATATTAAAATGCCGGTGGATAGGGTTAAGACGAACAGAATTTTTACGAACAATCATGAATAGCTCTGTTTCTATTCATTTTTTTCATTTATTAATATCAACAAATAATCATGAACAATATTTTAAGATTCATTAATTAAATAAACAAATCATAAATATAATAAAGTTCATTCATACTGAGTTTGTTTATACCCTTATTGGTAAGGTAAAATAAGGGTCAACTGCATAGTAATAACACTACTTGAGGCATAACCACTGGGCAATATCGAAATTTTCTATTTACAAGGCAATTGAAATACGTAAGAGGATGATTCTTAGGCCATTTAATATGGACCATGGAGGAATCACTTGGTCTATTGGTAGAATACTGTACTCTTAGCTATAGGGATCAATATTCAGATTCCAACAGCTTCAAACATAAAAAATAAAATATATGAACTATGGAGTGTACCTCCTAATGTGGAAATGTCAGCTTGCTTCACTAAATTTAGGTAATAGATTTTGATTCCTCTATGCCTTTCTGAAGAAAGTTTGATATGTACGAACAAACTGATGGTTACATGAAAAGTATATGACTTCCAATAAAATTTGCACATCACAATGGTTTGTCATCAGGCAACTGTTTAACTAGTTCAGTATAAAATGGTAGCAACATTTCGTTGTTTGATCAACTTGGAGTTGTTTTCGGCAATTTGCTTGATCACAGCATTACAGGCCAATCTCCTATAATATATGTTCTTACAGGAACATCTAAATTTTCCTATGGACTAACTGAAATTATGATCACGGATCAGAAGCCTGGAGCCAACTTTTTTTACTTTAGTCATTTTTACTTTTTTTACCAAAACAACTCCCAAACAATGTGACATTGACCTAATTTGTGATCACACTGATATGACATAGTTTATCGTGTCGTAGTTAATAGAATAATCAATCCCCCGAGATCCAGATAACCAAAATTCTTGCCACGTTTCAGATTATGATTACAAATATCAAGGGAAGAGATGTGGTGGCATTATGAATATGGTTTTTATATTTTGTTTAAAGGAATTCAGTGCAGGGCACATGATTATGTGATAGGTCAACTCTCATAGCTTATAAAACTGTATAGAGTAATTAACTTGAGCTGCTAGTACTGTTATATTGCTTTTTATCAAAAACCAGGAAGCAAACTGTTGTGTGGTTTATTGGTAGAGTGCTAAATTTTTAGTTTCAGTGATTAGGTTCAAATTCTAACAATCTAAAGTATTAAAAAAAGAACAAGAAAACTTCCTTGCAGGTTTGTCTGGTTTTTAACAGTATCAAAGGAATAGAAGATTAAGTAGCAGAAAGGCAAGAAAACTTAAAGAAGCTGTCCCTTGCTTCCTCTACCACCCTCCAAACCTCTTAGATTATGGAAATTTATACTCTTATGTGTAATGAGGTCTCAAAGGTGGGTTCACAATGTAATGGGACTTTACTCTATCTCCTCAATTTTGTTCTCTTACTGAAGGAGTTTCAGGCTGGATCATGGGGGATAAAATCTGTTCAAAACTGTCACACAAGAATTTAGATGCTATCTTTGGCAAGATCAGACAAAAATGCATCTTAAGGTTCCAAAAGAAATTTCCTAGGATAAATTAAGAAGCTTTAAAATGGAAGTGTTGGTGCAAATTTAGCAAATTTACAGGATACTTCTAAGGCAAAAGGGCAGTTTATGGTGTAAATATCATGAAAGTCTTGATTAGAAGTGGTCAGTTCAGATTGGATAATATGAAAAAGTTATAGACTTGTAATTCTCAGATTGATTTTAGTTTGGTGCAATAACTCCAAGTGTATCTCATTATCTTCCTGGGGTAGCTGTAAAATCTATGCAAAATCTTCTGCTAACTAATCTGATAATTTAAACAATGGTGCATTGTTTAGCTTAGCTTTATGGTCAGTAGAAGTTGTCTTAGATCCAGATATTGAAATCAACAGCTTGTCCTAGTCCAACTTGGCACTGTTTAGGATATAAAGATTCTTATTTTATCTAGAAGCAAATATTGAATTTAAGAACACATAGTTTAGTTCTGATGGCTTATACAGCCACCTTTAAGAGCTGATATCTACTAGGTTTGGAGTTCAAATCTCAGCACCTGCAATCTCTTTCCTTATTCCCAAATTGTGGCATCTTTGTACCAAAAAAATATTGAATTTAAGATCCTTAAAGGATAATTGTTCAATTAAAGTTGATTCTTCCCTGAGATAGCGTTCATTACACCTTGATTGACTTTGTGGTTTTTTTTTTTTTTTAGTTTGACTAATTGGTTCTGTTAGCCTAGCTAGTAGCATCATCTCAAACTAGACTAGTTAAAGAAAACCCTGGAAGAGGCATAGTTTAATTCTTGTTCAACTTGTCAAGGATTTGATGATTATAAAATGTACAATTACAAACCAAGAAGGTGACGATTATAAGTTCTGGATTTCAAAAAGCTTGTTAATTATACCCAGACCTGCAGTTACAAAGGCATCCATTACCATTTATATTTGTAAGTTCTGGCATCAGGCTACTCAGTGGGGCAATAAAATCCGAACAAATCCATGTTTATCTATCTGTCAAGGGAGGTCCATTACAATGTTGACTCAAAAACAATGTTCGAGAATATGTGACATACCACACTTTTAAAGATGCAAACATTTGCATTCTGCAACACAGAATTGACACCAAAAACATAGTTCAAGCCAACACAAGTAGCCCAGTCCCGGATTCCTGATCAATGAAGCCTACAAGTTTGTGCTGTACATTGACAGAGCGAGAAGCATGTGTTCTGTTCAGCAACAATAGGCATCTTCTGATCAATATCAGATTCAGAATAAATAAATGTGTTCTGTCATATTTATCAACTCATTTAGGCTAACCATGTTAGTTATGAAACTATAAGGATTTGCCTTATCTTCATTGTTATGCTTAGTTTGGTTTATTTTTGTCCTTGTTTTTGTATGTAACATGATGGTGCAGCCAATTCTCATGGGGAAAAAAATGAAGTATCTAATTTCTAACAGATTGAACTTACTGCTTGTAAGATTTTGATGAAATTAATGAGGAAACTGGTAGAATTCTGTATTTCCCTAGTAGGAGAGAGCTGGTTGGTAGCCTTTTTTTTGGTTACCTAGGAGACCACAGTATGGGAATAAGTGAAGGACTGTGAGTACTGAAATTTGAGGCCGATCTGCTTAATGCCACCTTAAGGGGTAATTACATGAACCAAATTGAACTATGTTTCGGGGAACGAACATTATTGGTTTTATGCCCTTGGCTATGTTGGAAAACATGAGGCAGGGTAAAAGTATGGTAAAAATAATTGTGTTATTTAACTGTTATCACCCCTATAATGAAATATTCTGAAATCTTCTCCAGGATTACAATGCTAAACTTTCTGACTTTGGGCTTGCCAAAGATGGCCCAGAGGGAGATGACACTCATGTATCTAGTCGTGTGATGGGAACCTATGGTTATGCAGCTCCCCAGTATGTTATGAAAGGTAAATATGAGTGAACTCCTTTGAAGATAATTTTACATTGAGCATATGCCCACCCCCTGTTCTTTTCCATTTCACTACATGTCCTTGTTCCGGGGATTTAAATTATCATTGGGAAAATAAACATCAGCCAATTAGTTTGAAAGTTCATGCTGGCCTGCTCTCTAAATAGTGAGCATTTATGGGCATTGTTGTCCAATATGACAGTGATCACGTAGAAGAAACTCCTGAGAGAAACAATGAAGAACTTGTTGGAATCAACGAAAAATGGTTTCCTGCTCATTTGACCTTTTCATGCTTTTTAAGATCAATATTTGTACTGCTTGTTCATCGCCTACATTCCCTCTAGCAATTGAGATTAGAGCTAGAACTTGTTGTTCCTCATTCTAATGCTCATGTCCAACCATTGCGACAAGAAATTAGTACTCCATAAATTTGTGGAGTATGCTGGTTGCCAGAGATACTAAGTTGAGCTTACTGCAAATACCAGACCTTTAGAATGTTAAATGTTTACTCCATAACATTCAATTGATTTTTTCTTAATGACTTTTCTTCTTCGTCTGTTGGAGTAAAAATGTGGATAAATTTGGCATACAACACCAATCACTTTGATAATTCATGTCCACTGGGACCAACCTTTAACAAGAAAATCAGGGAGGAATCAAAGGACAGATAAAAGATCAGAAATTGTAAATGAAATCTAAATTCTGATGAAACAATAGGACACTCGCCTGGATTGGCATAAAAAAATAGTTTGAACTGATTTTGTCTTTAATTTTACACATACATTTTACTGTTCAGAAGTTCTGAGAACGAGACTTCTCGGATGGGCTTCGAGAGTAATGGTCTTCGCTGAACAAGAAACTCTTGAGACACAATTTTCATTGTTGGCCGGAACTTTGGGTTGAGACTTAAGCATGCAAAAGCAAGACTAGAAGCAAGAATAATATCAAGGGTGATCCTTTTATTTGTTGGAGGTGATAGACGAGGGTCTAATATATCACTAAGCATCATGTTTTGGGAAGAAGCTGATGAAAGTGATGTTAAGAGCTCCCCAGGATGCTTTCCCATTAGTGTTTCCAATGCCAGTACTCCAAAGCTATAAACATCGCATTTTTCACTTACAACTATTGTATATGCAAACTCTGCAAAAAAAAAAAAAAAAAAAGCATAAAATTTTTGAGGTTCTGACTTCAACATTTGGTTAAGTCAAAAGAAAGAAGGATTAAATATGAACCTGGAGCTATGTAGCCATAAGTGCCTGCAAGTATGCTCTGATTTGATGAATCAGGATCCAAGAGTCCAGCATTTCCAAAGTCAGAAACGACAGCCTCCAAATTTGAATCCAAGAGAACATTGTTGCTTGATATGTCTCGATGAACAATTGGTGGTGAGCAATCATGATGCAAGTAAGCTAGAGCATGTGCTACACATTTGATGACATTAACTCTTTTAATCCAATCCAATTCCACAGCTTCAGCATCATTGCTTAGAACACAAAACAAGCTTCCTCCTTCCATGTATTCATAAATCAAAAACATGCATTGCTTGTGTAGGCAAAATCCATGAAGCTTCACAATATTTCTATGTCGTATTTCTGTCAGCAACTTCACCTCATTTCCAAAGCTCTTGCTGAATGCTGGCTTCTCGGCTTCAAAACGGTGAAGCTTTTTCAAAGCAACCACTCTACCACTAGGTAAACATGCTTTGTATACACTGCCATAGCCTCCAGTTCCAATGCAATATTTGATGTCAAAATCCTCGGTTGATTTAATGATGTCTTCATACGCAATTCTTCCATCATAGTTCAACACTGAGAATATATCTCCATTTTTTGTTGCACCGGGATCAGGTTTGAAACTTTTAGCACTATATCGGAAAATGGCCAACATCACCAATGCCAAAGTTGAGACAAAATATAATGTTGGAACGATAATAATGATTTTTAGATTGTGCATCACTTTGCTGTTTCTTTTCCCTTTTACAGTTGGAGATGAAGATGAAGGGCACGGTGAGAAGCTTGTAATGGCACCACATAAATCCTTATTGCCTGTAAATGACTCTGGTGGAAGATGAAACAACACACTTGGAATTGGACCCATCAAGGAGTTAAATGACAAATTGAGTTTCTCCAAATGCAAAGGAAAGTTGGGAACCCTTCCACTCAAATGATTGTTTGCTAAATTCAATTCTAGTAAATTTAAGCATTTATCAATTTGAGTTGGAATAGGTCCACTCAATCTGTTTTGGGAGAGATCCAAGTAACTCAAAGCTTTCAAACTCCCAATTTCATGGGGTATGGGACCTTCAAAAAGATTTGAAGCAAGGGATAGATAGAACAAATTGGTTAAATGAAGTAGAGATGAAGGGATAGAATTGGAAATGTTGTTAGAATCTAGATATAAATATTTTAGATTCTTCATATTTCCAATTTCAGAAGGGATGGAACCATGTAAAATATTCCCAGAAAGGGACAAAACTTCCAAATTAGTCAAATGACACAGGAATGAAGGGATTGGACCTGTGAGTTTGTTATAAGAGAGGTACAACGTAGTTAGACTCTTTAATTTTCCAATATCTGATGGGATGAAACCCTCAAAAAGATTTGAATCTAGGTACAAACTAGTCAAACTGGGTAACAGACCTAGAAATGGAGGGATTTGACCACTGAAATTGTTGGCGCCGAGATCCAAGAGTACCAAGTTATTAAGATTTGTTATTTCTGAAGGGATTGAACCATTTATTTGATTTCTATAAAGGCTCAAACTTTCCAAATTGGATAAATTGCCCAAATTTGGAGGGAGTGGACCAAGAATTTTGTTTGAATCCAACCAAAGAAAATTGAGATTCTTCATATTTCCAATTTCACGAGGGATGAAACTATTAATTTGATTAGACCCAAGGTTGAGATATACTAATTTCGTTAATCGACCCAAAGAGGAAGGGATGGGATCCAAAAACATATTGGAGGAGAGATCTAGAGCAACCAAATTGGTTAGTCTCCCAATTTCTTTTGGAATGGATCCATTGAGTTGGTTATTTTGAAGGTCCAACGTTGTCAGATTGGTTAAATTGCTAACAGAAGAAGGGATAGGACCCAAAAGCATATTGAAGGAGAGATCTAGAGCAACCAAATTGGTTAGTCTCCCAATTTCTTTCGGAATGGATCCATTGAGTTGGTTATCTTGAAGGTACAACGTTGTCAGATTGGTTAAATTGTTAACAGGAGAAGGGATTGGACCAACAAACATGTTGCTTGAAAGATCAACAGTAACCAAACTCTTTAGCTTTGCAATATTTTGTGGGATAGGACCAACAAGCATGTTGCTTGAAAGATCAAGAGTAACCAAACTCTTTAGCTTGGCAATATTTAGTGGGATAGGGCCACTGAGCACGCAGTGACTGAGGTTGAGAGTCATCAACCCTTCCAGGTTCCATAGTTCGTGGGGGATGCTCTGTAATCGATTGAAGTCCATATTCAAGTGGGTGAGATTGCTCAAAAAACCTATAGCTGAAGGCATATGCACGACGAGGTTCTTAGTCAAATTTAGAGAAACAAGATTCTTCATGTTCTCTATTGCCAGGGAAATGGAATCAATCTCGTTATAAGAAATGTCAAGCACCAATAATTGAGTGAGGTTTCTAAATGAAGGAGGTAACTCACCTCTAAGACTATTCCCGGACAGGTTGAGATATTTGAGTTTTGAAAGGGCACCTATCTGAGGTGGTATATTCCCATTGAGTCCACGGCCACTGAGATCAATTTGGGTGACACTTCCAACTACGTTGCATCTGACACCAGGCCATCTACAATGGTCAGCATCTTTTTTGCTATGGTTAGTCCACCACCCAGTCTCCATCAAAGCTTTTGCATCTGCTGCCTGCAGAGGCTCTGAATCCGAAATTTCATTGCTCTTGACATATATAGAGAGTAAAAATAATATTGCTATAGAAGTGAAAAAATGGGATGCCATAGCTATTCAGTTCAGGCTTGAAGCCATTAACCCTAAACTTAAGGTATTTAAAGAAGCCTGGCAAAAAGTATAATTGTCAAGTCTTGGTCATTGCCTATGCATTAGCTTTTGATCGTCTTTTGAAGTGAAGAAAACGTGTACATGAACAATGTGTTCAACGTTAATTGTTAGAAAATGAAGTGAAAAAAATTATTCTTTTTTGATCACTTTTAGAAAATGAGAAGTCAGTTCTGTTTTTCTTCCTTGAAGCTTCTGATAAAGTAATAACGAAATGATGTAGCCTTGCCAGTAACCAGTTTTTGACTGGAAATATGTTCTATAGAACTTGTTCTTCTTCGTGGAAATGAAGATGAAATACAAATAATTCACATTGATGATTGGATTGTTATTCATGGATGACATGAAACACCCATGTTTTCGAATAATTTGTGAACACATACATACCTCTCAATATCTAGATAATTGTCTTCTCAAGCAAAGACCTTATAGCTTTAAGATAAAATACAAATAATTTTACAATGATGTGTTGATTATTATTCATGGATAACATGATACTATTTTCACATAAATTTGAAGAAAAAAAAAACCAAATCAGAATTTATAAAAACCAAAGTTCGTGATTGATTGAAATTATCAATGCCAAACCTTCAAGATCTGAATTACATGCTTGGATGCTGTGGTCGAGAAAGTTTGATCAATTTACACGACATGAAGTTGAAATTCAAGCGTAAATAATTGATTAATTAATTGTTAGAGAAAGTTCAATGTAAAAATCTTCAATAAGAGATTTTTTCTATCCAGTATGAGTTTCTTTTCCAAGCTTTTACTAGAGTAAAATAATTGATTAATTTGTATGGAACCTAAATATTCCAAATGATAACAATTAATCAATATGGGGTTCTTTAATTAATTGATTGATTAAATGAGAAAATAATTTAAGTAATAACTAGTTTATGATATGCATGGATTATTTTATTTATTTAAATATATATTTACACTGTAAATTTTATATTTTCCGAGGATTATATCTAAATCTTTAAAATTTTATGCCATATATAAAATATAATATATATTTAATTAACATGTCATAAGAAAATTAAACTTTAATATTATTACCTTGATCAAAATGGTACATAAAACAAATGTGAAACAAAAGGAGATATTAGATATGATTCAAAAAATAAAAAAGAATTAAATATAAATATAATATTGATTTTTTAAGAGAACATAAATATTAAATAATAAAAGAAGTATTGACATAATTTTACTAATTATGATTTTGATCAAAATACTGAAAAAAATATTAATTAAGAAATGTGTGATAAAAAAAATAACATTAATGTCAAAAAAGAAATTATCTAAATAAAATAAACAACAAAATCACAAAAGCAATATAAATCTTAAAGGAAAATTAAATACTGGGAAAAAATGGTGTAACTTATATTATTAATAGGATCAAAGTGACATTTGTTTTTTGAATTTAAAAGAAACTAATAATAAGGTATTTAAAATTAAAAAAAAAAAGGAGATATATGTGATTTTAAATTTAGAAATAATATTTTTGTGTTAATTATTTCTTTTTGCATATTTATAGTAAAAAATCAATAATTTAATTTATGTTTAAATTTAGCAATATTTTAATTAAAAAATCACTTGGTTAACGAATGTTTTGTCATATATTATTATCTTCTTATCTAAGTAATGTCAATCTAATCCTACATCAAAGTTTCAATTCATCATCTATATAAAAATAATTTTTCACTTATTTTATTTTTAATTATTTTCTTAAGAAAATTTATAGATAATTACTATTATTCTATATACATCATAGGATACATGAAAACATTGAAAAATATTATTGTAAAGAAAATAAAAAATAACTATCTGTATTATATATTGTTATGGACGTATGATCTTATTTAACTTATAAAAAATTTTGATAACATTTTACTTAAATTTATACACGAAACAGTAATTTAAAACGAAAGTTGGTTATATATTTACCATACATGATGAAATTATAAAAATACACATATTTCATACATGTTTTAGTTTTATTGATAATTATTCAAAACTCAATTAATTTAAAATGAAAAATATTGAAAACATATATTACAATTCTAATAATGAGAGCATAATATGTAAATATATCTATACTTTACATAATAATAACAATAATAACAATAATAATAAATAAAATCTAAAATTTCAAAATTGTTTGACAACATACTTACATAGTTTAAATAAAAGATAAAAATATATACATGTTCTATATAAAAAATTATAAATTTTAAATGAGATTTTTTTTCATTGAAATGATCCCAATAACCTCATTTCATTTAAATGAGGTAAATATTATAAATTATTTAATATAAAAAATATTTGGTTAAATATAAATTTTTGGGATTTACAACATTTTAAAAATTTAAATAATAAAATTATTTAATAAGTAATTACAATTAAAAAAATATCTTATATGTAAATAATACAAATTGTATCCTATTACACGTAAATTAAGTTTATGAGTTAAGTATGTATCCTACAATAAATATTATATATAATTGATTGGTAATTGATAATTCGTATAAAATGATAATTAAATTTTAATAATAATATTTAGATTAATCATTTTTAATATTTTAATATTTACACTATTATATATAAAAAATATTTTTTACTAAAATTGTTTCAAACTTTCAGTGTACCATTTTAGACTTCATTTAAAAATGTAGTGGGAGGCACGCGGTCATCCAACTCCTCAAAATTCAAAATCCCCTCAATTCCACTTTCCCCTTTCTCATGACTCATGAGCCACCGCCACAACAATGAGCCATCACCACGGCACCACCACTCTAGCCCGGAGCCGGTGCTTAACCCTCTTGCGACACTGCACCAAAACAACTCAACTCAAACCAATCCACGCGCTTCTAGTCACCCAAGGCCTCCATGAAAACCTCTATGTCATCACCAAACTAATAACCTCCCTTACCTCTGTTTCAACTAACCTCCACTACTCTTCCCTCCTCTTCAACCAACTCCAAAATTCCAACTTATTTATCTACAACACTCTCATTAAAGCCCACTCTAAAAGCCCCCACCCTCAAACTTCATTCCATTACTTCAACCTCCTCTTAAAGGAAGAAACTATAACACCCAATTGCCAAACCTTTAACTTTGTTCTTGTTGCTTGTGCAAAAACTAGTTCTTTGCTTTCAGGAATGCAAATCCAGAACTGGGTATTTAAAAATGGAATGTTTTCATCAGATTCTTACGTTCAAACTGGGGTTATAAGGCTTTATGTTGAAGCCAGGCTGTGGGATGATGCTAGGAAAGTGTTTGATGAAATTGCTTATGTTGATGTTGTTAAGTGGAATGTGCTTATGAGTGGGTTAATACGGTGTCGTTTAGGGGCTCAAGCTTTGAGTGTGTTTAAGGAAATGTTGGTTTTTGGAGTCGAGCCTGATGAGTTTTGTTTGACTACAGCTTTGACAGCTTGTGCACAAAGTGGGAGTCTTTGGGAAGGGAAATGGATTCACGAGTATGTGAAAAAAAGGGAAAATTATTTGGAACTTGATGTGTTTATTGGAACAGCACTTGTTGATATGTATGCAAAGTGTGGATGTTTAGACTTGGCCGTGGAAGTTTTTGAAGGGATGAGTAAGAGGAATGTATTTTCATGGGCAGCTATGATTGGAGGTTTTGCTGTTCATGGTCATGCAAGGAAAGCTATTCATTGTTTGGGAAGGATGCAAACTGATGGAATTAGGCCTGATGGGGTTGTTCTTCTTGGGGTTTTAACCGCGTGCACGCATGCAGGGTTGGTTGAGGAAGGTTTACTTTTGTTGAATAACATGGAAGGTCAATATAGGATTGTTCCTAAACATGAACATTATGGTTGTGTGGTGGACTCGCTTTGCAGGGTAGGTAAATTTGATGAAGCTCTAAAGCTCATAAGAAGAATGCCTATGAAACCACTTGCTTCGGTGTGGGGTGCTTTGTTGAATAGTTGTCGGATTCATAACAATGTTGAGCTTGCCGAGCTTGCTGTTAAAGAGCTTCTAGAGCTGGAAGATTGTGATGTGGATGAAGAAGACGCAGCTCTTGTGCAGTTATCCAACATTTACTTTGGTGCTCAGAAAAGTGAAGATGGTCATAGGGTCCGTAGGATGATTGGTGATAGAGGGCTCAGGAAAGCACCAGGATGCAGTATGATAGAGGTTGATGGTAGGACAACCGAATTTGTTTCTGGTGACGTATCGCATCCAATCCATTTTCAAATACATGCTTTACTGAAGCTACTCTTCCCTGGGGACCCTGACACCTTGTAGACATTATGGATCATATACCTTGGCAGCAGTGTTTTCACATTGCAAATCCACACAATATTCTCTGTCAGTGTAACCTTCTAAGAATCCTACTGCAGATTCTTATCTAGTGAGTTTGAGCAGTTGCTGATCTATATCATGATCTACCATCGAATTTTATCAAGATGGTAACAGTCATTCTTTACTACAAAGGGAGCCAGCTGCGGAAATTTATATTTCTCCAATTGAGAAAGCAACCATTTCTTGCTCATATGTATGGAACAATGAAACATCACTAGCATTTTCTTTTAACAATTAATTTCTTGTTTGATTTCTAACATTTTTGCACTGATTTATTTTGAAGTACCACTTCCCCAAGCTATTTGTTCAATGTTTTCTTTCTTACCCCATAAATTGGGCGATGCTGTGGCCATACTTTATTCTTATCAGAAGTTGCAGGTAAGGACCTGTAGTGTGCTCTGATATCTTCATTAGAAAATTTTGGCATTGCCAGTAATTACCTTAGTTACAAATGACAGCAAAACTTGGAGAACAAACTGAAACGGAATCCTCTGAATTCATCTTCCGGTATGTGCTTCTCCAAGGAATATGTTACTAAGCACATGATCTAAGATCAAATCAAAAGAGATATAAATAATGCCCTCATATTAAAATTTGAAGTTAATATCAAATTTCATAATGCAAAACTGAAATATTAAATATTTGTCAACTTTTTTGGTTGTTACCCATTTAGTGCTTCTTGTTGGGTGGATGAAACTAAAACAATGCAACGTGCTTTATTAATTCTTTTAAGATTCTCTTGATAGGGAGCTGATAATGGGTTTAGATTGAATCTGATTGTTGTTTGAATATGTGATTTGGATCCATTCTTCGGTTATTTTTTATCCTAGGCAAATTTTGGTTCATGCATCATGGTCAGATATATATATATATATATATATATATCATGTTATCAATGTTGATTTGTTCCAAATTGAATTTGTTGCAATTGCAAATATGTCTTGATACAATTATCATGAATGAATCTTAAGATTTAGTTAGTATAAGTTTATTGAAGACTTGAACAACTGGTTTGAGCAATTTCTTTTATCCTGTTTTCCTCTGACAGATGAACAACATCAAGGCTGCTTCACTGTTCCAGGAGCATACGCTGCTAGTAATGGGTCCAGAAAGGCTGCAAGAAGTGGGAACCTATCTCACATTAGAGAAAATGGAAAAGATGGTTCACTCATTTGTAATGCCAGCAGATGACTTCCCTCCTCCAAAAGTGCATCAGTGCTCAAGAATCTAGTAAACCTTTGACCTTTCCATAAGAATGATGCTCATACCAATGGAAAGTAACAAGTTCTTTCTCCATTTCCCTTCTTTTTACCATTCTTCCGTTGTGTCATAGTTGCATCTTTCTATTTGTTTACCTGTGATTAATATAACAGATATTGAGTGAAAATCCTTTGAGCTTTTATGAGTTCTCACAATCTTGGAGTGAAAATCCTACTTTTTACCAAAAATATTTGTATAAATGGCCCCTTCCCAAGTAGTCTGCATGACTTTCCCATGATGCTTTACTTGCTTTTAATGGTGCAAAAGAAAAAGAGAAAGGGAAACTTCATTTTGGGAGTCATTGCTTTTATCCTTTTCATGAATGATTGAGGATTATAATTTGGCCAATATTATAGTCTACTGTCAGATCTTTTAGAATTGGTATTTCCTTATCTAGCTTTTTGATTTCATGTCAATTTGATGAAAAAATAAAGTTATGGATGTCAATTTGTATTTTAACACTAACATCCCCATGAATTTGATAAAGTTAAAAATTCAAAAGACACTTTCTTATAGGATGGATTCCTGCACAATGTTGAATTTTTTTTTTTTTTACAAAGATAATTATAGTTAGAGAATGGTAAAAGAAGTTAAGGCATTGAAATTGTTGTATAAATCAGTTAAACTTTCCTGTTCAATACTAAAGGCTATTTAACTTTACATCAAAGAGACTCACAAGTTTTGATACCAAAAAATATTTAATGAAAATAAAATTTTGGATAAAAAATATTATAATTCTTTTGCGTTTTTTTTCTTTAAGCTTATGATGAATTACTTTTCCTAGGTTCTTTTGTTTTTCTTTTACACTATATTTAGTAGGATGGGAGAAAAATGGAAGGAAGGGAAAATTTTGAGGGAAAAAAGAAAAGTTATTTTCTTTTATTGTGTTAGGTATAAAAGATGAAAATTAGAGGTAAAAAATGAGAGTAAGTTGTTAATAAATTAAATTGTCAATCTTAGTTGAATGAGCTTTTTTTTTTTCATCTTTAGACAAATTAAATTTTGAGGAAAGAGAAATATGTAAATTCACTCATTTGCTTTTTTTTTTTTCTTTTTTATCAAAAATATATAAAAAAGTAATCTTTTCTTTTATCCTCTTTTCTATTCTTTTTTTTTTTTTAAACTAAATACAGTGTTTGGTTTATGAATAAAAAAGTGTGCCTTTTGTTTTTTAAAAAATTATTGTAAAATAAATATAAAAGGTCAAAAGTATAATTGAAATTAATTAAAATTTAATATTTATTATAATATAGTTAATTAAAAATAGTCACAGATCCAAAATTTTTTTCAAGAGTGTTCACTATAATATAAAAAATTGTAAACAAAAATTTAAAATAATAATTAATATATTATTACAATTGTTCAAGATGAATTCCCATATTTTAAAAAACAATATATAATTGTGTCATTTCCAATGCTGTCAAATATATCTTTTCAACATACATCCTTCTCATATCATATCTTGAAATTTTTTTTAGGATTTATTAGTGTCGATATGAAAATTTTAAGATGTCCAAAAGAAAATGAACTTTAAAATTTTCTTATTTTAAAATGTTTGGACACTTCACTAAAGCACATATATATGCCCATAATTAAAAATAAATTTATTATTTTTTATTATTTATAGAGTTTTTAGATCCTAAAAATGAAATTAAAAGATTATTATGTTCTTTTATCATATTAATTTTCATATTTTTTAAATATATTTTAAAATAATATACGTCAACCCTCTAATTTCATGAGTAAAAATTTTAAACTTTATATGAGATAATTTTTCTTAAAAATAATTGCTCACTATTTTTTACTTTTTGGTAATGCCTTGAAAATATTGTGTACCTGAAAAGATTGTTTCCTTTCGTATTTGGTTTTTATTTTTCTTATCTTTTCTTCTAAAAGCAAAAAAAAAAAAAGTAGAAGAAATCATCAAACATAATCTAAGATTATACAAATCTCAAAAGGTGCAATGAAAATGTTCCATAATATTTTCCCTCTACAATGTACTAATCAATAATAAATAACAGAAAGTGGTTTCCACGATTTAAATGTGGGAAAAAAAAATTGCATTTTCTCTCTTAATTCAACCTAATCTATTCTCTACCTAAAACCACTTCAGTTTAATGTTCCTTAGCCTATGTAGGTGATGGGATTTGCATGTAAAATTACTATAAATGCACATTTATTTTAGATTTATATCGATTAGAAATAGTTTTTTTATATAAAAAAAATTATAATTTGATAATAGAAAAAAAAAATTGCAGCTTTTTATATTTAAATTTTACTACTATTACGAATTTGCATCTAATTTTGGATTCAAAAAAAAAAAAAAAATTGAATGTGCAAACATTTGCATTCTGCGACTCAGAATTGACACCAAAAACATAGTTCAAACCAACACAAGTAGACCGGTACCAGATTCCTGATCAATGGAGCCTACAAGTTAATTCTGTACATTGACAGAAAGCGAGAAGCATGTGTTCTGTTCAGCAGCAATAGGCATCTTCTGATCGGTATCAGAATAAATTTTGGTTACTAATTCATCAGTAAATGAGTTCTGTCATATTTATCAACTCTTTTAGGCTAACCAGGTTAGTTATGAAACTTTATAGATTTGCCTTATCTTCATTGTTATGCTTAGTTTGATTTTATTTTTGTTCTTGTTTTTGTATGTAACATGATGGTGCAGCCAATTCTCATGGGGAAAAAAATAAAGTACTCTAATCTCGAACAGATTGAACTTACTGCTTGTAAGATTTTGATGAAATTAGTAAGAGGAAACTGGTAGAATTCTGTATTTCCCTAGTAGGAGATAGCGAGTTGGTAGCTTTTTTTTCTTTTTATTACTTAGGAGGCCACAGCATGGGAATAAGTGAAAGTATTGTAGGTACTAAGATTTGAATCAAATCTACTGAATGGAATAGTTACATGAATCAAATAGAATTAAGTTTCGGAGAACAAATATTATTGGTTTTTATGCTCTTGGCTCTGTTGGAAAATATGGGGCAGGATATTAGTTTAGTAAAAATAATTTTGTTATTTAACTTGTATCATCCCTTTAATGAATATTGTGAAATCTTTGCCAGGATTACAATGCTAAACTTTCTGACTTTGGACTTGAGAAAGATGGTCCAGAGGGAGATAAAACTCATGTATCTACTCGTGTGATGGGAACCTAAGGTCATGCAGCTCCCGGGTATGTTATAACAGGTAAATATGATTGAATTTTTTGTATATAATTTGACATATATTGACATTTTTCTGTGAACTTGCTGAACTCTTAAAGTAACCTATATAATATGGCCGTGAACTTTCAGTGAATTTATAGTCTTAATTTCATAAAATAAAAGATCGAAACCTAGTTTGCATTTTGAAATAATAATAAAATTCAGGAGTTCATTTGGGTATTTAAGCCAAAAATTTATAGCTAATGAGACCCATACTTTTCCAGGGCATCTTACACCAAATAGTGATGTCTATAGCTTGGTGTGGTTCTACTTGAGATGTGACTGGCAAAAGATCCATGGACAAAAACCGACCAAATGGGGAGCATAACCAGGTGGAATGGGCTCGACCCTATCCTGGTGAGAGATGAAGATTTTACCGACTTATAGATGAATGACGCTTCTAAATAAAAGGTGCTCATAAAGTAATTCAATTGGCTGCCCACTGCCTTGGCCGATATCTAAATCCAGACCTCTGATGAGTGAAGTTGTTGAAGCCTTAAAGCCTCTGCCAAATCTCAAGGATATGGCTTGTACTTCTTCCCACTTCCAGGCCATACAAGTAGAGCGCATGAGGTCCACTTCAAAACCTGAACTGAAGGAAGGGTGGAAGCGGGGTTGTAATTAAGTAATGGACAACCTAACGGAGGCCCCTCCTCTCCGAATGGTATGCATGTCTCTCCATATTATAGTAACCTTCTTCATTAATCACCCAAACCTAATGTTGGCCATCCTTTACGTTTAGTATATGCCCATCCATATCATAGTAACCTAATGTTCTCCTCTCCGAATGGTATGTTGTTTTCCATTTCATTTCATGTTTTTGTTCTGGGGATTTAAGTTATCATTAAGAAAATAGACATCTGTCATAGTTTTGAAGTTCATGCTGACCTGTTCTTAATAGTGGGCATTTATGGGCATCGTTGTCCAATATGAAGGTGATTACTTAGAAGAAATTCCTGAGAGAAATAATGAAGAGCTTTTTGGAATCAGTGAAAATGGTTTCCTGTTCTTTTGACCTTTTAATTGTCTTCATTCTTTTTTAGATCAGTATTCCTACTGATTGTTCATCACCTAACATTCCCTCTAGCAATTGTGATTAGAGCTAAAACTTGTTGGTCCTCGTTCCAATGCTCATGCCCAACCATGGCGACAAGAAATTCCCTCCATAACTTTAGGGAGTATGTTGGTTGCCTGCTATACTAAGTTGAGCTTACTGCAAATACCAGAACTTTAGAATATTCAATGATTACTCCATAACATCTAATTCATTGTTTCTTATGACTTTTCTTCGTCCTTTGGAGTAAAAATGTGGATAAATTTGGCATACAACACCAATCACATTGATAATTCATGTCCACTGGGACCAACCTTTAACGTGAAAACCAGGGAGGAAGCAAAGGACAGATAAAAGATCAGAAATTGTAAATGAAATCTAAATTCTAATGAAACAATAAGACACTTGGCTGGATTGGCATAAAAAAATAGTTTGAACTGATTTTCTCTTTAATTTTCCACGTACATTTTATAGTTCAGAAGTTCTGACAACGAGACTACTCGGATGAGCTTCGAGGGTAACGGTCTTCGGTGAACAAGAAACTCTTGAGACACAATTTTCATTGTTGGCCGGGACTTTGGGTTGAGACTTAAGCATGCAAAAGCAAGACTAGAAGCAAGAATAATATCGAGGTTGATTCTTTTATTTGTTGGAGGTGATAGACGAGGATCCGATATATCACTAAGCATCATGTTTTGGAAAGAAGCTGATGAAAGTGATGTTAAGAGCTCCCCAGGATGCTTTCCCATTAGTGTTTCCAATGCCAGTACACCAAAGCTATAAACATCACATTTTTCACTTACAACAATTGTATATGCAAACTCTGCAAAAAAAAAAAAAAAGCATAAAATTTTTTAGGTTCTGACTTCAACATTTGATGAAGTGAAAGGAAAGAAGGATTTAATATGAACCTGGAGCTATGTAGCCATAAGTGCCTGCAAGTATGCTCTGATTTGATGAATCAGGATCCAAGAGTCTAGCATTTCCAAAGTCAGAAACGACAGCCTCCAAATTTGAGTCCAAGAGAACATTGTTGCTTGATATATCTCGATGAACAATTGGTGGTGAGCAACCATGATGCAAATAAGCTAGAGCATGTGCTACACATTTGATGACATTAACTCTTTTAATCCAATCCAATTCCACAGCTTCAGCATCATTGCTTAGAACACAAAACAAGCTTCCTCTTTCCATGTATTCATAAATCAAAAACATGCATTGCTTGTGTAGGCAAAATCCATGAAGCTTCACAATATTTCTATGTCGTATTTCTGTCAGCAACTTCACCTCATTTCTAAAGCTCATGCTGAATGCTGGATTCTCGGCTTCAAAACCGTGAAGCTTTTTCAATGCAACCACTCTGCCACTAGGTAAACATGCTTTGTATACACTGCCATAGCCTCCAGTTCCAATGCAATATTTGATGTCAAAATCCTCGGTTGATTTAATGATGTCTTCATACGCAATTCTTCCATCATAGTTCCACACCGAGAATATATCTCCATTTTTTGTCACACTTTGATCAGGTTTGCAACTTTTAGCTCTATGTCGGAAAATGGCCACCATCACCAATGCCAAAGTTGAGACAAGAAATAAAGTTGGAACGACAATAATGATTTTTAGATTGTGCACCACTTTGCTGTTTCTTTTCCTTTTTACAGTTGGAGATGAAGATGAAGGGCAAGGTGGGAAGCCTGTAATGGCACCACATAAATCCTTATTGCCTGTAAATGACTCTGGTGGAAGATGCAACAACACACTTGGAATTGGACCCATCAATGAGTTAAATGATAAATTGAGTTTCACCGTATCAAATGCGAAGTTCGGAACCCTTCCACTCAAATTATTGTTTGCTAAATTCAAGTCTTTTAAATTTAAGCATTTAACGATTTGAGTTGGAATAGGTCCACTCAATCTGTTTTGGGAGAGATCCAAGAACTTCAAAGCTTCCAAAATTCCAATTCCATGGGGTATGGAACCGTTCAACAGATTTGAAGAAAGGAATAGACGGATCAAATTGGTTAAATGACACAGCGATGGAGGGATCGAACCTGTGAGTTTGTTCTGAGAGAGGTATAATACAGTTAGATTCTTTAATTTTCCAATATCTGTTGGGATGAAACCCTCAAAAAGATTGGAATCTAGGAACAAAGTAGTCAAACTGGATAACAGAACTAGAAATGGAGGGATTTGACCCCTGAAATTATTGGCACCGAGATCCAAGTATGCCAAGTTATTAAGATTTGTTATTTCTGAAGGGATTGAACCATTTATTTGATTTCCATAAAGGCCCAAATATTTCAAGTTGGATAAATTGCCCAAATTAGGAGGGAGTGGACCATGAATTTTGTTTAAACCCAACGAAAGAAAACTGAGATTCTTCATATTTCCAATCTCACGAGGGATAAAACCATTAATTTGATTTGACCAGAGGCTGAGTGATACCAATTTCGTTAATTGACACAAATAGAAAGGGATGGGACCCAAAAGCATATTGAAGGAGAGATCTAGAGTAACCAAATTGGTTAGTCTCCCTATTTCTGTTGGAATGAATCCATTGAGTTGGTTATTTTGAAGGTACAACATTGTCAGGTTGGTTAAATTGCTAACAGAAGACGGGATGAGACCCAAAAGCATATTGGAGGAGAGATCTAGAGTAACCAAATTGGTTAGTCTCCCTATTTCTTTTGGAATGGATCCATTGAGTTGGTTATTTTGAAGGTACAACATTGTCAGGTTGGTTAAATTGCTAACAGAAGACGGGATGAGACCCAAAAGCATATTGGAGGAGAGATCTAGAGTAACCAAATTGGTTAGTCTCCCTATTTCCTTTGGAATGGATCCATCGAGTTGGTTATTTTGAAGGTACAACATTGTCAGGTCGGTTAAATTGCTAACAGAAGAAGGGATGAGACCCAAAAGCATATTGGAGGAGAGATCTAGAGTAACCAACTTGGTTAGTCTTCCTATTTCTTTTGGAATGGATCCATTGAGTTGGTTATTTTGAAGGTACAACATTGTCAGATTGGTTAAATTGCTAACAGAAGAAGGGATTGGACCAACAAACATGTTGCTTGAAAGATCAAGAGTAACCAAACTCTTTAGCTTGGCAATACTTAGTGGGATAGGGCCACTGAGCACGCAGTGACTGAGGTTGAGAGTCATCAACCTTTCCAGGTTCCATACTTCGTGGGGGATGCTCTGTAATGGATCGAAGTCCATATTCAAGTGGGTGAGATTGCTCAAAAAACCTATAGCTGAAGGCATATGCACGACGAGGTTCTTAGTCAAATTTAGTGAAACAAGATTCTTGATGTTTTCTATTGCCAGGGAAATGGTATCAATCTCATTATAAGAAATGTCAAGCACCAATAACTGGGTGAGGTTTCTAAATGAAGGAGGTAACTCACCTCTAAGATCATTCATGGACAGGTTGAGATAACTGAGTTTTGAAAGGGCACCTATCTGAGGTGGTATACTCCCATTGAGACCATGGCTGCTGAGATCGATCTGGGTGACACTTCCAACTGCGTCGCATCTGACGCCAGGCCATCTACAATGGTCAGCATCTATTTTGCGATCGTTACTCCACCACCCAGTCTCCATCAAGGTTTTTGCCTCTGCTGCCTGAAGAGGCTTCAAATCCAAAATTTCGTTGCTCTTAACATTTATAGACAGTAAAAATAATATTGCTATAGAAGTGAAAAAATGGGATGCCATAGCTATTCAGTTCAGGATTGAAGCCATTAACCCTAAACTTAAGGTATTTAAAGGAGCCAGGCAAACGAATATTTTAAGTCTTTGGTCGTTGCCTATGTATTGAATTTTCTTCGTGTTTTGAAGTGAAGAAAACGTTTACATGAAAATGTGTTCACTTTTCTTTGTCTTCTGAAGTGAAGAAAACGTGAACATGAACAATGTCTTCACCATTAATTGGTAGAAAATGAAGTGAAATAATTTATTGATCACTGTTAGAAAATGAGAAGTCGATCGTGTTCTGTTTTTCTTCCTTGAAGCTTTTGATAAACTAATAAATGATAATGATGTAGCCTTACCTATAGAACTTGTTCTTCTTCGCGGAAATAAAGATGAAATACAAATAATTCACATTGATTACTGGATTGTTATTATGGATAACATGAAACACCCATGTTTTCGAAGAATTTGTGGGCACATGCATACCTCTCAATATCTAGATAATTGTCTTCTCGAGCAAAGACCTTATAGCATTAAGATGAAATACAAATAATTTAACAATGATGTGTTGATTATTATTGATGGATAACATGATACAATTTTCACATAAATTTAAAGAAAAAAAAATACCAAATCAGAATTTGTAAAACCAAAATTCGTTGGTAACCGGAATTACTGGTGCTAGACCTTCAATATCTGAATTACATGCTTGGATGCGGTGGTATATAAAGTTTCATCAATTTACACATGACATGAAGTTGAAATTCAAGCCTAAATAATTGATTAATTAATTATTAGAAAAAGTTCTAAGTTAAAATCTTCAATATGAGTTTTTTTTTTTTTTTTTGCCAAGCCTTTACTAGAGTAAAAGAGTAAAATAATTAATTAGTTTGTATTGAGTCTAAATATTCCATAAGATAATAACTAATCAATATGGAGTTTTTTAATTAATTGATTGATTAAAGGAGAAAATAATTTAATTAATAACTAGTTTGTGACATGCATGGATTGTTTTATTTATTTAAATATATGTTTACTATCATGCTCCAAACCAAATGATTTAGAACGTAACAATGTTGTATACTCATGAGACGAATCTCACAAGTATATAAGTTAACAGGTATCAAACTAAATCAAAATCGCCAATCATTTCCAAAATAATATCTTATAAAATCTCAAGTTTACAAAATTATACTTTTTTCAAATTGGTCAAATATACTAAAGTTCTTACTAACAAATCTTTTAAAATCGATAATAAAATACTCACTTCGAATGCAATACCAAACTAAAGATAGATGCTAATATTGTTAATTCAAATAGTTGTCAAGATTAAGTTTCCCAAGACACAAACACCGAAATATGAAAAAAGTAAAGAAAAATAAAGGAATGAGTATGATGACTTAGTAAGTAATCGATATTCCCTCAGTTGGATTAAGCATACCACAAAACATCTAAGTCAAAACATTAACTAAATGATTCAAAAATGTAGACATCGGTTTTGTCCGGGTCTACTATTAAAATTAATAATAATAATAATAAATATATATATTTAAAAATTATTAATTATTAAAAAAAAAGAAAAGAAAGAGAAAACAGGAAAAAGAAGAAAAAAAATAGAAAGTAGGATGGCTGGTGTACGGCGCTGCTGTCGCCCCGACCAACCACCTTACAGCCCTCGACCAGCTCCTTGACCAGCCCCTGTCCAGCCACCAGACCAGATAGCCACCCTACCACGCCTATGACCACCATCTATCCCCCTATTTGAAGCTCTTTAAAACCCACAGCCTCTTCCCCTTCAACCGCTCTCTCGGACCACCTTTTTCGAAAGCTGAAAATGTTCGGATATCCCTTCACCAGAACACCAAAAAAAACACACACCCCCTACCAACAACCTCTCAAATGAAAAAAAAAAAAAAAAAAACCCAAACAGCCCCCCAAATACCCAAACAGAAAAATAAACAGAACCACACAAATCAACATAAAAAAATCATAAAACAGAAACCACAGTCCTCGTCGAATCGATGAGGAACCCAAAGCTAAGGAGATACCTGCAACAAAAAAGAAAGGTTATTAGTTTGAGTTTTTTTAAAAAAAAGGAAAAAAAAAGAGAAGAACAGAAAACTTTGAACCCCAATCTACGTCGATCGGGGTCGTTTCCGACGAAGAGGAGATCGGATCTGGAAAGATTGTGTCGAAAGGAGTTTCCGAGAGGATTTCAAAATTTTCGATTACCAACAACCACCACCGGTAGTGGCCCAGGCGACGACCGGCGTAGCAATCTAGCAACCAGATTCATGAGGGGGCAGGAGAGAACCCAGAACTCTAAAAAAAAATTTTGTGTGGAAATAGAAAAGTGAGCAAAAAAAAATTTTGATTTTTATAGAAAACATTAAGAGCAAAATGACGTCGTTTTGAGCATAGGGCCAAAACAACGCCGTTTTAGGCCAAGGAGGATCCGCACGTTGACCCAGATCCGAGCAACCCGACCCTTTGACCCGTTCTTTTCCACAGTTGTTGACCGATCCAATGGAGCCGGACCGAACCACTCTCTAGACCGGTCCGAATCGTTCCTCAACCTACTCAACTGAATCGCGCGTCAAACCGACCCCTTTTCGGTCCAACCGAACCTCCGTTGACCGGTCCGGTTCAAGTAAAAAAATTTTTTTTTTGAATTTTTGAATTTTTTTTATATATTATTATTTTTGTTATTTTAAGTTTTTTTTTATATTTATACATGATAAATGTTTAATTTTATTAGGATAAATATCTAATTGTTTTTAATAATAATAAAATGAAAACAATATAGGATAATAATTAAAAATATATATTAAAATGCTTAAGATAATAATAATAATAATAATAATAATAATAATAATAATAATAATAATAACAATTTTTATTATTTTTCTTGCCTAGATGTTGGAGGGAATAAAAATATTTTTCTAAAAAAATAATTCCGCCTAGATGTTGGAGAATTATTATTAATAAATTTTCAAAAAATATATATAAGAAATTTTTAATTAATTTTCAAAAATCATTAAAATCGAACTTACTTCGAAAATCCGTCTAGATGTTGGAGATTTTTAGAGATGTTCGTATTTTCTTAAAAACGAAACCTTAAACACTAATTCTTAATTTTCAAAATCCTAGGTTTCTAAAACCCCTAAAATCTAAAATCCCCTAAATCCAAACCTCTAAAATTCGAAACCCCTAAAAATCTAAAATTCCTTAAATCCAAACCCCCTAAAATCCAAAATCCCCTTAAAATCCAAAATCCTAAAATCCGAAACCCCTAAAATCTAAAATCCCCTAAATCCAAACCCCTAAAATTTGAAACCCCTAAATCTAAACCCTTAAAATTCAGAACCCCTAAAAATCTAAAATCCCTTAAATCCAAACCCCAAAATCCAAAATCCCTAAAATCCAAACCCTTAAATCAAAACCTCAAACTACAAAACCGAGACCCTAAAATCTCCAAACTTTAAAATCAAAACCCTAAACCTTCCATAACTTAAAATTCAAGCCTTAAAATCCTCTAAACCTTAAAACCAAACCTTCAAAACCTCTACTCAAGCCCTTACTTAAAACCTCTTAAAAATCCTAAGGATACGTTTAAAAATTTCATTTGAAGCAATTTATTCCCAAATGCCGCCTAGATGATGGGGTATTTAGAAAATTTTACTTCGTTAAGTTTTTTCACACGATTCTTAATTCGCATTAATAATAAAATTAATAAATAAAAAGTATAACAGTAAATTGAGATCTTAAATATAAACAGTCGTACCTAAGCTCTGTCTAGATGTTGGAGAGTCGAAGTGACCTCATTATACTTAAGAATCCAACTTTTAAATTGCATCTCATCCTGCATAATATTCATTGGCATACATACGTTAGCATGTTATTATCACTAATTATTTGCACTATTCCATCTTTAATTTCTATTTACTACTTGGTGATAAAATATTTTATAATAAAAAATAATAATACTTTTTAAAAAAAATTTTTGTGATATTATAAAATAAAATAAAAAATAACATTCAGAAAGAAATAATTCTTGGTGCTCTGCCTAGATGTTGGAGAGTCTCTAATAATTATTTTCTATAAAGATTGTTATTTCATTTTAAGGATTATTGTGTTAAATCTTATGCGAAAAGAGTTATTTTAAATTCTGCCTAGACGTTGAAGAATTTTAAGATAATTCTTTAACTTAAAGATTTTCTCAATATTTCTAAATAAAAAATTTAGCAAAATTTTATTTTTCCAAATGAAGGGAATTATTATTAAATTTCAAATCAAAATCATTTTTATCCAACACCGAAAATAGCGCATAATTAAATGGTACCAATTTATAGGCGTTGTGGGGGTGCTAATCCTTTCTCACACGTAATCGACTCCCGGACCCAACCTAATTTTTCGTAGACCAAAATTTATCTTTTTTTATAAACTTTAAACCCGTTTTTATAGTTCTATTAAAAAGATAAACTTTTAAGTGGCCAATCACACCCTAACAAAGATTGGTGAAGACTCTTTCCTTTTATTTTTCTCAATTTTAAAATATTTTATGTCTAGCGGTCTCAAAATCGTTACGATAAAAAATATTTTGGGTAATCTTATATTCACAAATATATTTTCATAACTAGATTCTTATATCATAAATGGAATAAAATATTATAAAATTATAAATTTATTTAGTCTCCTATAACATATTACAACCACACTTAACCCCTGTAGCATAGCATAGGTCAGAATCAAAATTTCTTCTCTAGTGCAATATGATAAAAATGTATCAAAAGTAACTAGATAGTTGCACTGACAATTATAATTAACCTATTAGTGCAATGAAATAGAACAAAGATCACAATAATCCCTTTAGTGCAATGGGATAGAATTATATCACCGATGGCACGGTGAATAAAATCACTACTCTCAACTAGTGTCACAATTTGAAACCGATATCAATATAAAAGAGTACATGTCAACATGACTAATAATTAACCCCTATTGGTCATAACATAGTCACACTATGAGACAAAAACCAAAATATATTTTCAAATTACTAATATATACAAATTCAAGATTTATAAATTTTCACAAAACATAATCCATACAAAGTAAAATTCCATAATCATTTCAAAGAAAATTTTCATATTCCAACAAATGATGGATATATAAATATATTATTCTGAAAATCATATTCGAAAATTAAAATAATATCAAACCATATTCCAAACTCATAATAAAGAAATCATATATACATTTTGTATGCTCAAACTGATTTACAAAACAAATGGACAAAACAATATATATTATATATTTTAACTCTAAATATATTGAGGCTGATTTTTGGAACATAAAAATCGAAAGGATATCACGTCACTTACCTAATGCACTAAACCAAAACTTAAGCAGCAAATCACTCAATTCTTTTAATATCCTAAGAATTTAAGAAATATTCAAAAACTAAAATTTAACCCAAAAACGTAAATTTAAGGCAAACCTTTCGCTGGTTGTTCTAAGCAAATTAGGTTGTGTGGCAACACTTTCAATAATTTGAAACTATTTGAAAATATTTTCTTTTAGCATATAAAACAATTTTTCTTTTAATATAGCAAAATGCCTAAAATTAAGTATAAATATAAAATTAAGAATTAAAACATAAAAATTAGTAGCAATATAGATTTTTACAAATATTTAATTTTTTAACATTTAATAGTAATCATTTTTTTTTGTAAATCTAAATGTAAATAACTATTTAACATTATTAATAATAGGAATTAACACAATAAAAATATATTAATATAAGTAAAAGTTTATTAAAAATAATATAACTAAAACTCATGTAATTTATAACTAAGTAAATCAAATAGTAGCTTGAAACAATTTTTAAACTAATTAAAAACAAGAATTTCTAAATTTTGAAATTTTTACATTTTATGATCATTTAGCTTAATTTGAGCCATAAAATCTTAAACATCCTTCAGTTCTTAATGACAAAAGAAAGCATGAATTTAAAGGAGGAATGTAACACTACGATTTAGAATTTTATTTCACAAAAATGATTTTCAAAAATCTAAGTTTTGAATGCCAAAACTTGATAAATTATCATTAACAACCAAAATTTTTTGAATTTTAGATTCATGAAGCCTATTTTGGGGCTTCGATTTTCTTAGCTTATAAATCATTTGAACAAACCAATTGTATCACTAGAAAGTTCACATTTTGTATTATTAAAAACACCTAAAGTTCAACCAAATCGACCACCAGAGTATGGAATTGTGGCAGCTCAAATTTGAGCGTCTGTAATTGCAAGAAACCTAAAAATAAAAAATTTGAAATACTAAATTCTTCTAAATTACTCAACTAAATGAAGTGTCACATATACCATTAGAAAGACCTTGAAGAGAATTTTATATTGATACCCACAATTTCACCAAATTGTCACCGAAATATTTTTGAAGTTAAAAAAATATCGAAGAAAATCTGACAAAGTTTTTCTTTTGTTTTCTTTTTTTTTTTTTTTAACAATGATACTTATAGGCTGGTCACTGATTAGGCTATAATAACTTGGGCTTGGGTATTACATTTACCTGCAAAATTTGTATTTTCCTATAATTATATCTAAGTCTTTAAAATTTTATGTTATATATAAAATATAATACATACATATATATATATATATATTCCATTAACATGTCTTGATCAAAATGGTGAAAACAAATATGAAAAAGAGGAGTTATTAGATATGGATCAAAAAGTAAAAAAAAAATCAAATATAAATCTAATATTGGTTTTTTAGGAGAACATAAATATCGAATGATCAATTAAATAATAAAAAAAGCACTGACATATTTTTACTAAATTATGATTTTGATCAAAATATTAAAAAAATTAATTAAGAAATGTGTGACAAACAAAAAATTAAATAAAAATAATATGAAAAAAGAAATCATCTAAGTTAAATAAACAACAAAATCACAAAAGCATTATAAATCTTAAAAGGAAATTAAATAATGAGAAAAAATGACTAAACATATATTATTAATAGGTTTGAAGTGATATTTGTCTTTTGAATTTAAAAAGAAACTAATAATAAGGTATTTTGAAAATTAAAAGAAAAAAAAAGAGGTATATGTGATTTAAAATTTAGAAAGAATATTTTAATTTTAATTTTTTTTTCATATTTATAGTAAAAAAATCAATAATTTAATTTGTTTTTAAATTTACCAATATTTTAATTAAAAATTAATAACTTGGTTAATGAATGTTTTATCATATATTATCTTCTTATCTAAGTGATGTCAATCTAACTTCACACCAAAGTTTCAATTCTTTATCTATATAAAAAATATTTTTGACTTATTTTATTTTTAATTATTTTCTTAAGAAATTTTATTGATAATTACTATTATTCTATATACATCATAGGACACATGAAAACATTGAAAAAATATTAATGTAATGTAAATAAAAAATAACTATAAGTATTATATATTATTATGGACGTATTGTCGAGATAAGGTTTAAATGTGAGTAAAGATTAATCCTACATCACTAAGAAATATAAATGAGATGTCTTACATATATATATATATATATGTGTGTGTCTGTGTGTGTGTGTGTCTGTGTGTGTGAAGGACCTAAGAACCTAATAACTTGAGTTTTTGGGCTCAACTGATGTCTAATATGTATGTATGATTTTCTAGTGTGCTTTCGTGAGCTCTAAGTGTGACGTATCTCCCCAACAATTGATATCAGAGTTGAAATGTTCAACTTTGATGCAGCGAATATATGATAATATATGTAGACACCCAATTGGGTCCGGCCCAGATCAATTGGGCCTGGCCCAAATGGGTAAGCCCAATTCAATTTTATCTTGTATTTTTTTTTCTTTTTTCTTTTCTTCTTCTTTTGTATTTTATGTATTGTATTATTTATTATTATTATTATGTATTAATATATGTATATATTTATTTATTTATTTTTTGTTAATATTTATGTGTATTTTATTATTTATGTATATATATATATTTTTTATCTTTTTTATTTTATTCATTTTTGTATTTTTACTTATCTAATTATATATCTGATATATTTTATTATTATTATTTATCCTATAATATCTGCTGATTTATCTTCTCTAATTATCTAGTTTTTTATTTTATTTGATTTTGATTTTGGAGGGCTGAGATTGAAGGCTGAAGAATCCCATTGGAAATGGGAATTCAATCAGAAGAGTCCAGTGGGATTCAAAGATTGAATTCCCGTCCAAGGAGGAATTGGGATTGATCAGGAACTCCTGATCAATCCCTATAAAAGGGACCCTCTGGAACAATGCTGAAAACACAGAAAACAGTAAGCAAAGCTACTGATTTGAGAGAAAAGAAGGCGTATAGGAAGCTAAGAAAGGTTTAGGAGTGTTCTGAGAGTGAGGAGAATTTTTTCTAGAAATTTTGACGAAAAATTTTTCTGGAAATTTCCAGATTCCGGCGAAAATTCCGGCGAAACTTGAATTTTCGGCTACAATTCCGGCCAACTTTGAAGTTTCCGACGAAGTGCCCAGTTTCCGGCGAGCAATCCAGAAACCGACCAATTTTTCGGCCAACTTCCGACGAAATTTCCAGATTCCGGCGAAAATTTCCAGAATCCGGCACCGGTGTTCTTCAGTTTCTAGAGAGAAGGGAGAGAAAAAGGAAGAAGAGAGAGAGAGGGGGAGGAGCGTTCTGCCGAAAAACGGAGGAAGGTGCCTTTTATACCCTCCCAAAACGACGTCGTTTTGGCCTTAAGTAACCTAGAGGATCCGCGCGTTTTGCCGAACCCGACCCGACCCGGACGTCGACCCGCTTTCTGACCCGCGCGTGCCAGCCCCCCTCCGAGCCAAGCCGAGCCGAGCCGAGCTGCCAAGCCGCTCCCCCCGAGCCGTTTTTCTTCCTTGAGTCGAGCCAAGCCGAGCCGAGCCGCTCCAGGTTTTTTTTTTTTTTTTATTTATTATTTTTTTTATTTTAGATTAGATTTATTTAATATTTTTTCTTTATCTTATTTTTATTTTTTTTACTTTTCTTTAATTTTTTTAATTTTTATTTATTTTCACTTTTTTTTTATTATTTTATTTTCTTTAAAGAAAAATCAAAATTTCCAAAAAAAATATTTTTAGGGAAAAGTTGAAAGTATCAATTTTCCTTAAAAGAAAAATAAATTTTCAAAAAAAAAAAGTATTTTTGGGGAAAAGTTGAAAGTATCAATTTTCCTTGAAAATCAAAATTCCAAAAAAAAGTATTTTTGGGGAAAAGTTGAAAGTATCAATTTTCCTTGAAAATCGAAATTTCCAAAAAAATATTTTTGGGGAAAAGTTGAAAGTATCAATTTTCCCTACAAAAAAAAAAATCATACTTTCCTTCCTTTCTATCTTAATTTTGATTTTGTTTTTTTTTTCTTTTAAATAATCCGACGACGGAGCCTTTGCAAGTGAAACAGTAGTTCTTTCTTGCATACTCTTGAGGTGAGGGAATTTTCTCAATTTTTTGCTAAAAGTATTAGAGTCAATTGAGAAAAGTTTTCAATAATTAATTACTTGATAAAATTTTAAGGCTTTTGGATAACACAAATTCAAGCTGGTACCATCTTTTGATGGGCGTTGTGAGGGTGCTATAACCTTCCTCACACGTAACCGAACTCCCGAACCCTGTTCTGGTTAGCAGACCTGAACCTATTCTTTTAGGGACCCTTAAACTTAGGTGTTCCCTGAAAGGACAGATTCCATAGGTGACCAATCGCACCTAGACAAAAAAGATTGGTGGCGACTCCCTGAAAGTCAATGTCTAGCGATAGATCCCCGGATCTAGACGTTACGACAGCTTGGCGACTCCACTGGGGACTTTGAGAGTCAGGCCAGCAAATAATTTGTGTTATCCAAAAGCCTAATAAAATTGAACCATTTTGTATATATGTATTATTACTCATTCATGTTTATTTACTTTATTAATTATGTCATTCATATGCATGTGCATAACATGAGCTCTACACCCGAGCTCCGTCCCTCTAGGAGGGAGTAAAGTACCTATTGCTTTCGTGAGGTCTAATACCTCCGCAGTGGCTAGCGAAATACTCCCACTCAAATTGAACCTTTTCCGCTTGTAGCCTGTAATGGGTGAGGATTAGGGTGCCTTACTAGTCTGTGATGGACAAGGATGTAAGGAACAATTTGAGGACCTTTAGACTTTGACCCTAAAACCGCATGTAGTGAACCTTAAGAGTGCCTACACCTAGGATAGAGCCCTTTCTGCCCAATGATAGATATACCCTATAATTAGGACACAAAAAATGGTGGTTATCTAATCATTTTGATTGTTTAACTTTGTGTATTATTTTTATCATATGTAACACTATGCATCAGCATCACTTTCATTTCATCCATGGAACTAACTATGTTGTTTGTCTGATTGTATGCATCTGTATTATTTTCATGATCATGTTTCAACACAATCATTTGCATTCATTTCATGCTAGATTTCATTCAAAAAATGTACATTTCATTTGTGTATCAAAGCATCATACATAAGGTACAGCATAACATTTCTGATCATAAGTATGGTACTCAAGGTCTGAGGATAGCTCCATCTAGCGAAAACTTTGCTCATCCATACAACACAAGATCCAGAGCAAGGCAAATGGAGGAGGAAAGTTCTCATAGATTTGAAAAGCTAGAAAAAGCTCAGGAGAAGATTGAAAATGAACTTAGCAAAATTCTGGAGGCTCTCAATAATATGAATAAAGGAAAAGGAGTTGAAGGAAGTACAAGCCAGCAAGAAGTGGCTGACCCATTGTACCCTCCAGATTTTGGCCCACCTCAAGCCCAGTCTGCCCAAGAGGTCCCACCACAACATTTTGCATATCCAACATGTCCTGGAATGCCATCAGCTTTCAACCCAGGGCAGTATAATAGCTATATAAATCCTGTCTTCACTGAAAAGGCAGCAGAACCAATTCCTGATCTAGATGATGTAAAAGAGAAGGACAAAGAAAAGGTAAGGGTGGAAGCTGAGGAAAGCTCCAAAATTAGCATGCTAGAGCAGAGGCTACGGGTTGTGGAAGGATTTAGCTGTTATGGGTCAGTTGATGCTGCTGGGCTCTGCCTAGTTCCTGATGTGGTTATCCCCTATAAATTCAAAGTACCGAAATTTGAAAAATATGACGGTACAAAGTGTCCTAAAACCCACATCACCATGTATTGCAGGAAGATGGCAGCTCATGCACATGATGAAAAACTCTTGATGCATGTCTTCCAGGATAGTCTTACTGGTTCTGCTGCCAGGTGGTATGTTCAGTTGGATAGGACCCACATTCGCTCTTGGAGCGATATGGCTCATGACTTCATCAGTCAATATCGACACATTATCGATTTGGCCCCAGATCGTTTGTCTTTGCAGAATCTGGAGAAAAAGTCAAACGAGTCTTTTAAAGAATATGCCCAGAGATGGAGGGATATAGCTTCACAGGTACAACCTCCACTGACAGAGAAAGAGACCACAGTGCTGTTTGTTAGCACTTTAAAGCCTCCCTATTATGAAAAGATGATAGGGAATGCAACAAAGAATTTTGCTGACATGGTAATCTCTGGAGAAATTATTGAAAGTGCCATAAAAAATGGCAAGTTGAGAGGAGGAGAAACCAAGAAGACATTAGAAAAGAAAGAAGCTGAAGCTCAAGCTGTGAGCTTTGATAGACAACAATTCAGGGGTTATCAACCCTATCCATCCCAAGGTTACTCTCCATACTATCCTGTGTGAATAATGCCTCATCCTACCCATACCAGCTAGCCCACAACCATCTTATTCATCCACTTACCGCCTTAACATTCAAGCTCCTGTAAGAACCCAAATTCGCCCTACACCCAGCAAGTGGCTCACGAGAACAACGGACTGCTCGAGAAAAACCTGTATTTGATCCAATCCCTATGACTTATACAGAGTTATATCGAGAACTCTATAATAGCCACTTGATTGCTCCCAGCCATGTGGAACCACTTAAACCACCCTATCCAAAGTGGTATGATCCTACAGCCCGTTGTGACTATCATTATGGAATTACTGGCCATTCTACTGAAAATTGCACTGCTTTAAAGTATAAGGTGCAACGGTTGATCAATGATGGAATGGTAAGTTTTGATCAAGGAAAAGTAACAGCACCTAATGTTAGTGTACTGAGCGAAAGTCAAGAACAGAAAGGATCCGGAGATTCACAATGAATTGAGGGGCAAGATGTCAATGGAGATAAGGCTGGTTGAAGGTTTCTTCTGTCATTTTGGGATTTCTTTTCAAAAATGTTAGATTTTTTTTGCAATATGACTTCACTTGTTATCATTTTAATAAAGGCAAGTCAATGCATTTCATTACATTTTTCTCTTTCACTTGACCATTATTCCATGCCTTGTTACCTTTCATAACTTCACATTCCCATTCTTAAATTTCAGATGATGAATATTTAGACAATGATAACAATAATTCTGGAATTTAATTTTGAGAACTCATTCACAGAGGAGATGATTTGAGCGAAAATAAAGAGGGTAAGCCATCACCAGAGATGAAAGAGATATATCTTGAATGTGTGCAATATTTTATACAAGTTCATGAGCTTTGTTCAATAGATGATGTTCAAGAAAGGTATTCACAATTGAGATGAAAAATGGCCATCTTTCTTTTACCATTGGAAAAACCATTTATTGCTACCCCTTTGAGCCAATCATCATTTTTTTTTTTTTAAGAACCCCAACCAAGGATCACCCTCTACACTGGAGGGTAAATTTTGAAAAAAAAAGAAAAAAGAAAAAAAACACCACAAAAGGTCTCGAAGATGAAAAGAGAAAGAAAAGTAAAAAGAAAAATAAATGCCACACATGATTTGGGGCAAAGTAATGAGATCCTTTGTGTGAGGAAAGAAAAAGCAGTGAAATGATGTGGGGTAAAATGCCAAGTTGTATCAAATGATCCTTTGGTTTTGAGCCTTTTTAATATATGTTTTGAGCCTATTATATCCATTTTTTTATTACCCTTCACCTTGGCCTACATTACAACCTTGAAAAGTCCATTTGGATCAAGTGTGAATACTCAACTTGAATGGTCATATGTTGAACAAAGACGTGCTCATGATGTAGCAATGGAATCATGCTACATTGCTCTAGAGTTGGACGTATGAAAGATATCAACATGGATGAAAAAAAAAGATGATGAAAAAAAAGAAAAAAAAAAAAAAAGAAAAAAATGAGAAAAAAAAAGAAGGAAAAATGAGAAAATGAAAAAAGAGATTCAAATTGAAAACCTGAAAAGGTGATTTTGGTAGAAAAAAAAAAGATCCAGGTCAAATGGCTCACATGAATGAAAGATCAAGACATCTGAAGATCCCTCAAAGACTGGGGCAAAGTTTGCCAAACCCATATGACTTCAATTGTAAATGGAATGAGTTTTTGAAAAAGAATCCTAGATTAATGTTGAGAATGTTTGAATATTCATCATTTGGACATACCATCCATCCCATGACATGTATCCAATTCATTTCTTCCCATTTGCTTTGTACCAAAACAATCTTCAAATTGATTATCTTTACCACTATTCCCCTTGCATTCCTCTTATTGTTTCCCCCTAGAATGAATTGAGAAAATGCTTGATTGCATTATATGTTGTCAAGAAATTGAAATGATAATGAATGAATGAATATGTGCTTAAAAAAATCTTACATTCATTTGAAAGAAAATATAAGATGATGAAAAAACCTAGAGGAGATGATTTAGAAGGATATATGATGTGATCAAATGAAGAAATGGGACAGTGATACAATCAAGTGATGGGTACGAGGATGAATTGGTCAATATGACTTGCAAGTTGTGATTGAATGATGAAGACAAAGTCTGTTTTGGAAAGGTTAATGCTGAGACACCTATGAGTAATGACCCAGTGATGGTGGATGAAACTTGTTTTGAAATTTGTTAGTGCTGAAAAATTTATTGAATGATGGTCAAGTGATGATCGATCGATGAAGCTTATTCCAAAGTATTGAGAAACTGAACAAGGAAGAATGTGAGTGGAAAAGACAAATTGAGAGCTACATTGGTTCGATCCTAGAAGAGCAGTGCAATTGGATCCTTAAGGAATCAAAGGGCTTGACGCCCAAGAAAGAAAAAAAGAGCTTGAGAAACTTGAGTACCATACATTGAACAGAAATTAATTGGCCAACATTTGCATAGCATGCATTGAAAATCATGCACATTGCATAGCATACACTACTTTCAGGAAAGTATAGTGTACAAATTCAAGAAGCAGGGGTGTTCCAACATCCCACATGGAAAAGACAGGTATGAAAAGACTTTGCAAGTTTGAGAAGAAACTTGTCAGGTAAGTTCCTAATCCTTGAAATAGGATGTCTCTTGGTATCAGGGTTGATTTATAAGACCTTTGGGCATAATCTCCTAAAATCCCTTCAAACACAACTTTCAACTCCTTCGGACATGATTGTCTAGGAGTATTTACTTTTTCAAAGTTCGTTGCCTCTGTTTAGAGGAGCAATTTACTTTTCAAAGTTCGTTGCCTCTGTTTAGAGGAGCAATTTACTTTTCCAAAGTCGTGGTGCCTCTGTTTAGAGGAGCAATTTACTTTTCCAAAGTCGTGGTACCTCTGTTTAGAGGAGCAATTTACTTTTCAAAGTTCGTCGCCTCTGTTTAGAGGAGCAATTTACTTTCCAAAGTCGTGGTGCCTCTGTTTAGAGGAGCAATTTACTTTTCCAAAGTCGTGGTGCCTCTGTTTAGAGGAGCAATTTACTTTTCAAAGTTCGTTGCCCTCTGTTTAGAGGGAGCAATTTACTTTCCAAAGTCGTGGTGCCTCTGTTTAGAGGAGCAATTTACTTTTCCAAAGTCGTGGTACCTCTGTTTAGAGGAGCAATTTACTTTTCCAAGTTCGTTGCCTCTGTTTAGAGGAGCAATTTACTATCCAAAGTCGTGGTACCTCTGTTTAGAGGAGCTTTGGTAAAAAAAAAAAAAAAAAAAAAAAAAACCAAAAAATGTTGAGTTGAGTCTTGATTGGGTGTCTACGTCTTTGCGCAATTTCTGTTTCACAGAAAATGTGCAAAGAGGGGCAGCTGTAGACACCCATTGGGTCCGGCCCAGATCAATTGGGCCTTGGCCCAAATGGGGTTAAGCCCAATTCATTTATCTTGTATTTTTTTTCTTTTTCTTTCTTCTTCTTTTGTATTTTATGTATTGTATTATTTATTATTATTATTATGTATTAATATATGTATATATTTATTTATTTATTTTTGTTAATATTTATGTGTATTTATTATTTATGTATATATATATATTTTTATCTTTTTTTTTTATTCATTTTTGTATTTTTACTTATCTAATTATATATCTGATATATTTTATTATTATTATTTATCCTAAATATCTGCTGATTTATCTTCTCTAATTATCTAGTTTTTTATTTTATTTGATTTTGATTTGGAGGGCTGAGATTGAAGGCTGAAGAATCCCATTGGAAAATGGGGAATTCAATCAGAAGAGTCCAGTGGGATTCAAAGATTGAATTCCCGTCCAAGGAGGAATTGGGATTGATCAGGAACTCCTGATCAATCCCTATAAAAGGGACCCTCTGGAACAATGCTGAAAACACAAAAAACAGTAAGCAAAGCTACTGATTTGAGAGAAAAGAAGGCGTATAGGAAGCTAAGAAAGGTTTAGGAGTGTTCTGAGAGTGAGGAGAATTTTTTTTAGAAATTTTGACGAAAAATTTTTCTGGAAATTTCTGGGAAATTTCCAGATTCCGGCGAAACTTGAATTTTCCGGCTACAATTCCGGCCAACTTTGAAGTTTTCGACGAAGTGCCCAGTTTCCGACGAGCAATCCAGAAACCAACCAATTTTCCGGCCAACTTCCGACGAAATTTCCAGATTCCGGCGAAAATTTCCAGAATCCGGCACCGGTGTTCTTCAGTT
>NW_019167960.1:2576299-2599415 GCF_002303985.1 Durio zibethinus | reverse complement strand
TTTTACAAAAACAGATCTTGATGTCTTGATTAATATACCATGGGTAACTTGCTGAATATATATGTAGTGAAATTGGTATGTATTTTTCATTTCATGTTGTATTTTGGCTAGCATATTAACTTAGTCTAAATAACATGTGATTGTTTACGTTGGTTTAAAATTTCGATCATTTTTGGAGTTACTTTAAAAATTTTTAAAAATAGAATAAAATTTTTTTTTTATTAGAGCTTAAGAGCTCAAAGCAACTTAAGAGCGCACTTTTGTTAGGTCGATCTTACATTTTGTGCTTTAATTGGTGACTTCTTACTTCTTATCAATTTTTTATGGTTGTTCTTATTTGTTTTTTACCTTAGTTTCTGTCAAACTGTCCATCTTCTTCCTAGTCATGCCTTTTATTGTTGTAACATAACATTAACGTGTTGCGGATTGGTCTCTTTAGACCTCTCCAATCCCGTTAAGTGTTGAAAATTTCATTTTTAAATGGAAGCTGAACCTATAAGCTGCATAACAAACTAGTTAAATCAACCCAGTATCATGTTATAAGTTGATGAGACATCTACCACTATAAATTTTATAACTAAAGTGATAGTTTTCAGTTCAATCCCAAAAAGATTGAAAGCTTGATAGTTTTTTTTATTGGTACTTACTCGTTCCCAAACCCCACAAGTGTTATGATGATCGACTTCAATTGATCTTCGCTAAATTTTTTTTCATGCAACAGTAGTATATGATGTTAGTTAAACTCCCATTATCAAATAAGATTCTTTTAACTACATAATTGTACGTTAAAATCATGATTACTATAGCATTATCGTGTGGGTGTTAGATTCCTTCAAAATCTTCTGAGCTAAATGAGATTAGTTTATCTTTCTAGTATTTTTTTCTTTTGCCAAGATGCCTATTGCCATAACCATGCCTAGGTTAAATTTTTCTTAGTCAAGATAGAGCTACCCCTAATGATCACATTAATCACCCAAAAATTGGCTTGTTATTATTAGTTTAGACCTATTCTTAAATCAGTTTATCTCTTCGAGTTTTTTTTCTTCCATGTTTTGATTTTCTCTCTCTACCTTAGATGGGCCCTCTTAGGTCTTACTTGTAGTCCGTTCTAGGTTGATCTTATCTTTTTTATCCATAAATCTCTTTAGTTGACATCTTCTTATCAAAGCTTTAACTTTATTTTTTAGGTTGACGGAATCTTCAGTGTTATTGCCTATATCTTTGTGAAAGGCATATCTTTTAGTTGGTCCCTCATTGTATTTTGTCTCAATGACTTTGACCATCTGAGGTCGAAGTTTTGTTTAATTTGTATCAAAATCTTCTTTCGAAAGGTATTCAATGTAATAATGCTTCTTTTTCATTGAGATTTCTAGCCCTATATCGTCTCATTCTTGAGGGAAGATCATATAAATCTTTGCCTTTCTTACAATCAAGAAAAAGAGATGAGCCTCTCTCACTACAGCCACTGAGGAAGAGAGATAAACCTCTTTCACATTGGTTAGTTTTCATTTTAGTTTCAACATTTATGTATTTCTCAACTATCAATAGGATGTTGACCAGAGTTTTATGCGATTCTAGCAATAAAGTTAACTTTAAGTGGTACTTTTGTCATGAAGTCCACTTGTCAAGGTGGTTATAGCCGTCGTCTGTTCCAAATCTTTAACTTGCAGAGCTTTCATATTAAAACATGTGACATAGCTCTTTAAAGTTTCATTTCGTCCTTGATGGATTGACATTAAGCTTAAAGTCATTTTCTTCGCTCTTTGACTACCCATAAAATTAGATAGGAAAGAGTGGCTGAACTCCTTTAATTTCTTAATTGACCTTTGTTTCAGGCTACTATACTAGACTAAATTTCTCCCTTCAGTGTAGTAGCTAGGCCTTTGCACATTAGAGCCTCATTTGTCTTTTGCATCATCATGTTCGTTCTATAAAGTTTCAAATGATGGAAGGGGTCAAAAGTATCATCGTAAGTTTCCAAGGTTGACATTTTAAACCCTTTGAGAGGCATGGCTCTATCGATTTCTTCAATGAAAGATGAGTTCTCTAAGAACTTGAGCTCATCCTTAAAGGCTACTACTTTCATTTTTAGTATTTTTCTATGACCTGCATTCCAAGCTTTTTAAATCTTTTTGTTCAATTGGGGTTCGAGATTTTGTTGTTTGGATTTTTTAAGGTGTAGCTTGTATTGAATTATGGTTGGGGTAATGGGGCTGAAGTTGTGTGCTTTTTTTTTTTTGGAGGCTAGAAGGCTTCACCTCATCATAGCCTAGTGCAGATAGCGGACCTTTTCGATCAGGGTGTGATTAAATCAAATCACTTTTTAAACTTGGGGTGGGTTTATAGTTTTGTAACCCATTTGCTTGAGAGTTTGTATTTGTAGATCAATGCTTGGAATATTTTCATGGTCGGGCTAGCCTGTGGTTAGGCTAGTCAGACGAAATGCTGGCTATGATGGATTTTTGTTCTAGTAAGGACGACTATTCTCTTTCCTTAGATTTCTTCCTTGTGGCTTACTTTTGCTTGGCCTAAGTGAAAGAGAAATATTCCTACTCAAGTATGCCAAATTGTTGCTTGTCAAGCTTCGACCTCAGAGCATTCTTGGAAAGATGAAGAGAAGGGCGATTATAGGCAAAGATAAGGTGTGATTTCTATGTTTGCATTTCGATGCACAAAGTTAAAAAGAATGAGGTTAGAAAGAATGTAGGAAGGAGAGAAAGAGAGTTGAATTGAACCCACCTTATTGGTGCTTAGATTTTCATATTTATAGATAAGTTGTATGGGACCATCAGGGGACAATAAGGACAATGTCGCAGCTGATGTAGCATAAAGCATATTAGACTGACTTGACATATTTAGGTCAACATAAATAAAAGAAATACCATTGATTGTTTTTGCTGAAGACTTCTAAGATAGAAAAAAATTATTATACTCTTTGACCATCAAATATCCCTAACAACAACCTTTCAATAGATTTGAATCTAGCCAACGAAAAGAAGAGCACATTTTCTTTATCATTTGTGCTAACCCATATTAATATTAAAAAAAAAAACTCTAAAAGTATAAATAATGTATGACATGTTTACCCTTAACAATTTTTTAAATAAACTATTATATCCTTAATATTTTTAATCAAAATATTAAATAAATTTTATTTCTTTCTTTATTAATATTTAAGCCATTAATTATTAAAGTAAACTTTTCTTAATTGATATTAACTAATTTTAAATTAACAATAAATACCTTTTTAACAAAATTAATATAAAACAAAATGAAAAAAATTGGGATGGGCTTTAGGGTTGTGAAAAATATTGGGTGGTCTAAAATGGTAAAATCTTTTTGAATTAAAAACAAATTGGCAAAAAAAAAAAAAAACTTTGTCTAATGAAAATTAATTTTACAGCAACGGCTACACGTGCATCAATGCATGGGGATTGGCTAATCTAATTATTAAATGAGCATGGGATGGCTTAGCCATGTCCACTCGGTGGCACATGTTAAAAGTTGAGAAGAAATTAAAAAAAAAAAAAAGAAATTGCTTGAAATTCTTCAACAATGGCTGCCCCTTCAAGTGAAGGCATGGCATTTCCTTTTTTTTTTTTTTTTATAAAGGAGAATGTATGCAATGGTTTTGTGTTTAGGGTAAAAAAAGCTTGTAATTAAAAGTCATTAGTAATTAACTTCAACAACTTTTATTCTATAACTTCAAATTTTAATAATTTAAATGGTTAACATGTTTTCGTTTACATATTTACTGTTTGAATTAATCACATTTTTATAATAATCAATAGTATTTTAAATTTTATTTGAATTTAATCTTTTTTTAGAAACAAATTTTTTACATCGATTTGATGTATTTAAAATTTGTCCTGAAATATTTTAACAAGAAACCACATTTATTTATATATAAGTTTCATATGCTTTCTTCAATTTGTAATTAATATTTGTGTTTAAAATTAAAACATACATGACAAATAAATAATGTTACTCAAATTTAAATCATATAATATGAGTGATTTTGAGTTCATAGCTAAAAAGGACATTTAGAAATGGAAAATTAACTTGCTAGTGTTTATACATATTTAAAGACTTCTCTATATTCTTTTTTTTTTTTTAGAAAAAATTTTCTCTATATTCCATGCATTAAGACTACTATGTTAAAGTAGGTGGAAGCTTGATAAAAGATATGAGCGAATTAAAAATTATATTCAATAGATTTATGAAATTATTTTTAAGATGACATTTAATAAATATTAGATTAAATCTAATATGTATAATCTTTTATTATCTTTATTTTTTTATATAAAAAAATACGGAAAAGTTGTGGGACATAAAAAGAGGAGAGTAATGATAAATTTCATGGTGCTTGTCAATCTAGCTATTTTGTTGATAGGCAACATAGTATATGGGTTAATATAGTGTATGTTTTAGATGGACATGTCTTGCAATGAAATTCGGATTTTTTTTTTTTTTGAACCGCTTAATATTTTAAAATATAAAATTGAAGAAGTAATAATGATCACTTGAATTTATGATATCTTAAATCAAATCTCGTTATTTTTTTATCACTCAAAATAAATTCCAAATAGATTTCCAAACTTCCAAACTCTTCAATTTTAGAAGAGATGCACCCAAATTCTTTTGAAGGTTATGAAAGAAATGAAATTTGTCTTATTAATAAGAATGTGAGGTTAATTATAACAGATAGCATTATCCATTAGTCATGTTGATGATCTTTTGGGGGTATGAGTGAGCCGGATGATTATTTAAAAGTTGCGTTAAGCATACATTGCCCTAATGAAGGTATAAGCATACATGCATGTCACTACCATTAAGCCCCATTAGGCAAGGAAGAAAAATGTTTCAATTCCACTCAATAATATAAAAATAAATTTGTCTAAATAAATAAAATTATGATTATTTTTACAATAAAATAATTAAATGATGTAAAACACCGCATTTGACCACTTTTTAGGCTTAAAAGGAAGCCATGTTGAAACAAAATCAAAGAATAGAGAATGATAAAATATTTGATGCTGTTTATTAGGTTTTATTCAACAAAGTGCTTTGTCCAATTTCACATTGGATTTGAACATTTTGGCTACCGGTGGATCTAATGCTCAGGGTTTTCTAGTCAATCTGATTTTTCTTTAGATGAGAATTAAGCTAGTTGCGAATATCAGGAAAAGTCTTGAATCTTACATTGAACATAATAAGAAGGTTATTGGAGTATAAAATGGTTCACACTATCTCTGTCTTTTGAGATATTTTTGTAAGATAAAATCGTGAGGTCAGGGGGTCAGAGCGGATAATATCTCATAAGGGTGTGAACCGTGACAGAAAAGCTGAACTGAAACACCGGATGAGTGCATGTCTAGGTCCCGAAGCCGCGCGAATTTAAAGCTTAAATCTCGACCCGTGACACGAATACTTGTCACCTTACCCTAAATTTTTTTTTTATATATATAAATGATTCACGCATGAATTATTGAGCGTATAATTTGCTTTGTTCATTTACTTTTAGAGGCATTTGATTTCAATAAAAAAATTATTTTATTCATTTGAGTTCGATTTTATTTAAATAATAAGATATTCATGTTTAATTTGTATTCAATTCAATTAAATTAAATAAACATATTTGTGAATATTAAACAAATATATTTATAAATAATAAATATATATTACAACCAAATAAATTTAAACAAATCTATCCTAAATGAACATAAACGAACGTAAACAAATATAAAACAAATATTAAATTAAGATTAAAGTAAAACATAAAAATATAATTTGTTAATATTATTATAATAACAGCAAAACAACAAACGAATAATAAACGAACGAGTTTTAAGCAAACTTAAAAAATTTATTTATAAACATAAATGAATAAAATAAATATTTATTTGTATTCGGTTCGTTTAATAAATGAATTTAAAAATGTTATTCAAATCAATTATTAAACTTAATAAACAATATAAATGAACAAAAATAAAATATTCTTACAAACAATTTATCAAAATTTCTATTCATTTACACTTTTAAGTTTTTTCTTATGTTCCACTTTCAGATTCTTAAAACTTGTAAAGAACTCCTTCTAACCCTAAATTACCCTTTTTCTTTCGTTGGTTGGAAAAATCTATTGAATTAGGAGACACCTTAAAAGGTCTGAATTTACAAATAAAAAAAATGGTATTATGTATAAATAATAAAAATTTTACAAGTTTTTTTTTTTGTCAATCAAATTCGATTTTTGTAAAAGCATTTCAAAAATAAAATTTTAAATATATCAAATCAATATAAAAAAGTGAACAAATTATTCGAGAAAAGATTAAACTTAAGTAAAACTAGAAAATACCTTAATGGAAGTATACAAAAAAGAGCAAAACAATTTTAAAGATAAAGATTTAATGTCTTAAATTCCTACCATTCAGACTTTTTTTTTTTTTTTGAAGACTATACCATTTTTCTTCAGTTATTTCTTCATTTTGTTTGTTTAATTATTTCAATGCTTTCTTTGTTATATGAAATATAATCTTAATAGAAACAAACAAGAAGAATTCTTTAGTATACAAGAAAGGAAATTATTTCATATATGGGCTTGACAGCCTTATCTTCACCACCGAAAAACAGTTTGAAATTCCACTTGTTGAAATGATGCAGAGCCCAAGCATAGAGATTTTTTTAATTTCCTGATATTGGCCCAATTGGTGGATCATACTTAGTAAGCAAGCCCCAAAATCCGGATAGGATGCTGAAGACATGCAATTTATTCTTCTTGAGCCCAAACTTTTGGTAGCTTATTGCCCATGAATTGATCACTGGTCTTTCCCTTGAGAATAACACATTCTTTGATGGCCTATAGAATCGAACACTTAAAAACTATAGATTCAAATGAGTTTATACACGTAATATTCTTTTTATTGGAATCCGCTTGTGGATCTATTTTGAGGCAACTTTGGGCAACTAAATATAAAAAGATGAATAAGCTCAAACAAGTAAAGTTAAAAATAGTTGTATAAATATACTTTTTAAGTGCTTTTTGTTCATCAGTGTTGGGATCCCACCAAAATTAGAAAAAAAAAAGTCAGTTTGTTTAATATATAGATTTCCATTTCCGTTTGTCTTCCTCCATTGCCACAAATTAAGCAATCTATATATAAGCCTATTAATTTTGTGACATTGCAAACACCATGATTGATGACAGTTATGAAGCAAGACAATGATAGGGAGAATACATAGCCCAAGCTAGCTAGATGCTTTAATTTCTAGCTCCTAAAACTGAAAATATATAGTATATAGCAAACTAACTTTGTTTGGAAAAACAATGAAGATCATTCACTTCATATCTTGGCAACTTTTTAATCATCTAAGTTTCATATTTGTACTTGAAAAAAGTTGGTATCTATAAATGAGAATGAAATAACATTTGAAATGCATGTATCAACCCACTCCTCCCTTACTTAGACTTGATTTAGATGCGTGTCCAATCATAAACGTCACTTATGGCATAGTGGGAACCCTTCCACCATGCATCTAAATCAAATCCTAGCTAATTGCATGAAATATAAAATTTCAAACTCAAAGTGATCTCTTTGTTATTAGTTTTTTTTTTTTTTTTTTTGGGGGGGGTGGGTTTCGCTTGTTGGTTGATAATTTATTTATAGAATTAACATAAAAAATTTCTATATGGTTGAAGAGTAGAAGAAGCACTTATAAAGAAAAATTTTGGTTAAGGAAAACCCATGAGAGAGAGAGAGAGAGAGAGAGAGAGAGAGAGAGAGGAAGCAGCAGGGCACATGGGAACAGGAAGGCATGTGGGGGAAGATTCAGAATGCTTTCTTTCTTTAATATGGAGGTGAGGCAACAAGGAATAACATGGATCCACACTATTCTAAAGGGGTACCCCTAAACTTCCAATATAAGCATGTGAAGGGCTTGTTGTAGGCCACATTAAAGCAGTACATTGCAGGCTCCACTCTTTTTCTGTTTTTGAAAAGAAATTATATATACATAAAAATATACACAATTGATTTTTTTCCATATGAACTTTCTAATATAATAATAAAATTATTTTATTTTTTGAAAATAAATTTCATAACTAAACAATTAATGTATATATATATATATATAAAAATTGTTAAAGAGAGTATTCTATTATATTTATTGTCTGCATTCGAATTTGTTAAAAGATAAAAAGATAATTTTTTATAAATTCATTAAGTTCGATTGCCTAAATTGACCCTAGGAAGAAATATACTGAACAAAACTCAAGAACCCTTTTTGCTAAATAAAATATTATTAAAAAAAAAAGCAAAAAGAAAATAAATAAAAAACTCCTCCAATATCCCCCTCACCACACAAAAAATGAGCAACTAGGGCTTATATGTCTTTGGTAGGTTCTCGAAATAGCTTTAGAATTAGATACACTTTAACATTTAACATTGGAAAAGTGAAAGGCAACAAATGATTTGTACATCAAAGGATAAATAGAACTTATTATTATCCTATAATTTCCCCCCCTTTTTCAGGTCCAATCTGGGTACTTCTTGAAGAAAAGCTAAAGAGGCAGGATTAAACAAAGGGTGGGAGCCAAAATGTGCAGATGCTTTTGTTTTTGATTAATGGGGAATCTCATTTTTCCCAATTTTCAACTCAGTTAGGCTTTACAAAAACATGATGTTTTGGGACAAAACTCAACTGACCTTGAGGTTAATGTGCTAGGAATAAAGCAAGAGGAACCTTGTGTTGGGGCAATCTGTCTCACATTTAAAAAAAAAATTGTCATCATAGACTCTTTTTAGTGACGGTCAAATTTCATAATTAGTTTGTAATTTTTTAAAAATTCATTTTCTTTTGTAACTTAAAATTTTTTATTTTTTCTTTTGTGATCTTTTGAATATATTTTTAAATTCATCCATCCATTAATATATGGATAAAATTTGAATAAAAATTGTCATATATATATATATATATATATGTCAACCAAAGAATTATGTGAATAATTTTATCCTATTCCGACCAAATTCTTATTAGATTACAAATAAAAATGAAACATTACGAAAAGATCAAAGATTTAATAATGCAATTTGCTCTATGGTCATAGTTAGTTTAAATAATAACAAAATAAAATCTCAAAATTAAACATTAATCATAACTATGTATGCATTCTTTAATTCGTTTTCGATATAGACAAATAAATAAACTATATGTTAGGTTAGCATAAATTAAACTAAATTTATTGGAAGTTCAAACATAAGTAAAGAGTATAACATGCCTACGAAATACCAATGATTGAGATAGGGGTGAAAAAAAATTAAAAAAAATAAAAAATTGATTCGAAATCAGTGTTTGGATAAGTTTGGATTGATTTTTTTTATTTGGTTTAAATTAAATTTGAATATTAAATATATATTAAGTTTGAATCGTATTTTGAATTGGGAGGTGAAAAACAAAAACAAAAAAAACCGAATTTATTATATATTTTTATTAGTTTATATATATTTTAAATTTTTATAAAATAAAAACAATCATTTTAAATCAAAATGTATTTAAATATATTAAAATTTTACATTAAAATAATATATAAATAAAATAAATAAAATTAAAAAAATCATTAAATAAAATCAAATTGGTAAAGTTCGATTTAGATCATATCAAATCGCATAAAGAGTCGGTTTAGATTTTAAAAATTCATAATATTATGCAATATTAAAAAAAATTGAATCAAATATAATAAGATTCAACCGTTATCACCTCATTTATTTATATAAGTTTATGTATGACTGTCAATGTATAAATTTTATATACTATCAGTAAATAAAATAATGTCACCTTATTTTAATGAATAAATATCAATTTTAAAAATAAATATACAAAAAATTATTATTTTTTTAAAAAAACTTACTAATTAATGAAATGACATCATTTGATTTATCTTATTAATGAGATATTATTATCCGAGTTATTGATATTGTATAAATTTATACATTAACAGCGCATCAAATATAATTTCTATTGATAAATTTTCTCAAATAATTATTTCATTTTAAAAAATAGTGATATAATTAATTATTCTAAGTTTTGCCATAAGTAAACTTTTTGACCCTTCTTCCAAGTTAAACTAAACTTGCACATTAATTGCATAATATTTTTTAAAAGAAGTTGTATGAAAATTTAAAAAGTCACATTAGGAAGATTGAAGGGAAAAGGTTCTAAGTGTTTGGATTTTGAATTTTAAATTTATTAAATGTTATTTTGTAAAAGTAACAGTGTAAATCAACTGAATTAAGCTCAAATTATGGTTATATTAATTTTTAATTTGTTTTGACATTAATCCAAAAGTGATTATAATTTTTACTTAATAGGCTTAATATATATACGTAGTAGATTATTGTTTTATACTCTTAAGTAATATATACATAGTAGATTAATATTTTATAGTCTTAAGTAACCAAAATTCTCAACATTTCATAAAGTAAAATAAAAAAAAGTTTTCCACCAGAGATGAATATTTATGGAATGACTATAAGACATCTAATGATAAATATTCTATTATTTCTCCTCCTTGGATTCTGTATTTTCATGTTGCCAAGTTTCCTCATCACACATGGCCAGTGAAACAACTTATAAGGCAACTAGGAATTTGTTATAAGGAGTCCAAATTTTTTTAATACTTTATCTTTTTTTTTTCTTTAGCCTGAAAATTTCCCACTCTCAAAGTTTTTATTTTTTTTTTCAAAATTTGATAGTGATTACTTACTGTGAAGTACACGAAACTTTGAATGGTTGATCATTTCACCAAAATTCCCCCTGAATTGGTATTGAGGCAAATGTTTTGAATCATGGGTAGCTAGCTAGCTAGCTAGGTTTAAAATGTTGAATTTCCAGGGTAATAAAACCATGGGTGTAAGTGTTTTTAGAGGGACAGAGAGAGAGAACCCATATCAGAGGATGGGTCCAGGAATGCTCCAATCTGTGATATATTACACAATTCACACCTCTCGTTACTCTCTCGCTCTCAACCTTAAAATCGTTGTCTTTCGGCCTCTGAACCCCATGAGGCCATGACCACACCTCCCCCCATGTCTTCTTCCTATAACCTGTCAACCATGATATTGTCATATACGAGTCAGTCCATATAATCCATACCTCCCCTCTCCCTCTGATGACTTATCAGGCCCCTTAACCATTCCCAAGAATCCAAGTGCATGAATGATTTTTAGCATTGACATGGCCTTCCCTCCTCATGCTTTCTTGTTCCAACCCTACGATGATCATGACCATCTCCCTTCCCCTACTTCCCTCAATTCCCTCCCTTCTTTTCCTCCACAACTCTTCCATTGTATCTCTCTCTCTTCTTTCTCTTCTTTCTTTGTCTATATATCTTTTTTTTTTTGTTTATATTGATGCGTGTATATGTTTGTATATGGAAGTTGATGGGTGTTCGTTTTATTGTGTGTTTTTTGTTTGGTTCTAGGTGGTGCACCTTTTATGATGAAGAGATCAGTATCTTTCTCAGGTGTTGAAAAGTCTGAGGGAGTGCATGGAGATGATGAATTGTCTGATGATGGATCACACCTTGGGGAGAAGAAGAAGAGGCTGAACTTGGAACAAGTGAAGGCACTGGAGAAGAGTTTTGAGTTGGGTAACAAGCTTGAACCTGGAAGAAAAATGCAGCTGGCTAAGGCTTTGGGGTTACAACCAAGGCAGATAGCTATATGGTTTCAAAACAGAAGGGCTAGGTGGAAAACCAAGCAATTGGAGAAAGATTATGAGGCCTTGAAGAAACAGTTAGAAGCACTCAAAGCTGACACTGATGCCCTTCAAGCTCAAAACAAGAAACTTAGTGCGGAGGTAATGGTTCTTATCTTCATCAATGACACAATTCTCAGTTATATCCCCTGGATTTTAACAAAGTTATTCATTATAGGTTTTGGATGAGGAAGAAATTTGAAACAGCATTTGATCTGTGCATCTTCAGTTTTTAACACTAGTGACCGAGTCTTTTTCCATTCAATATTCTAGAACTGCTGATTTTGCATTAAGTCTATAGAACATAAGTTGGTTAAAAGAAAAAGAAATCTTCTCAATTTCATGAGCTTTTTGCAATTGAAATTAAGAAGGGTGAAAATGAGGCTTCCTCTCATAAGAGCAATTCTAATTTATGAACATTTAACCTGCAGTTACGTCAGATTTATAGTAGTAGGATTTTACTAGCAAAGATTTTCTGTATCATATTAATCCTGACAGCACCTTTGAAAGGCTCCAATCTCATTACGATATTTTGAGAATTCGTCTCACGGTTTTTTATCTCACAAAAAGCACTTTACAAGCATAGATTCAAGTCTCTACGTATCTACCGTAGCCCATCCTCACAATATAGTGACATGAGATTGAGACTTTAGTTTCTATTTGGTTAAGTTCTTGATCCAAAAATATGAACAATGTTCATCAAGGTCATTGTATTCCTTATTTTAATGATTCTGAAAATTAGTTGATGACAAAAATGAAGTTTCAGTGTCAGAAGCAGCATCATTTAGGAATACAAGTTATTTTAATCCCTGGTAGGCGGTCGAGTACACAAATAGTTGCAATTGTTTTTACTTTTTCCCTTAATAAATTTGATACAAGATTTATCATCTCCATTCAAGGAACATGAAATTGGGTGGAATTCTTTGGCATTATGCTCAATTCTTCACAATGATTTCTTTTGGTTGCAATATATTGCTGTAGTTATTGTCTTTGAAAACCAAAGAGTCAAACGAAATCAGCATCAAGAAAGAAAATGAGGGTTCTTGGAGCAATGGAAGCGATAACAGTTGCGATGTGAACTTAGATTTCTCAAGAACAACAATTATAACCAGTCCACCGTCTTCACAGTTGAGCAGTAAACACCTCTTCCCTTCATCCATCAGGCCAACAAGCATGACTCAACCTCTCCAAGGCTCATCAAGACCAGACCTTCAATGCCTAAAACTTGACCAAGTGGTTCAAGAAGAGAGCTTTTGCCATATGTTCAATGGAGTAGATGAGCAGCAAGGTTTCTGGCCATGGACTGAGCAGCAAAATTTCCATTGAATTGAGACTAATTATCCAACAAGTACCACAATGTTGTTATGCACTTCAGCTTTGGCTTGGCAAGTTAAGAAGAAAATTTAGGATTTTTCCTGTCAACTTCAGATTCTTGTTTTGGCTATAGACTGGTGTATAGAATTGGATATATTTGCTTCACCATCATTTGGGCAGAAAACCAATATGGAGGTGGTTGGCTCTGAATAATACATTTTTCTTCCCAAGTGAATTGTGATATAGTTGCCAGGTTGGATCATAGTACTATGCCACTGAGTGGTTTTCCATCTCTGGCATGTAGCATGGGCCATGAAATAGAAAAGGGATTCTCTCCTTGCATTTGTTTTTTCATTTTTTTAATTGCTGTTGGTGCTTGGGAATCATATGGGTTTGCTTCACAATCAACATTTAAAAAATTGCATGGAATTGCTTTGGAGAAGGTTCCAGTAATGAGAAGCAAATTGGCTGACTTCATAAAATCAGTGATGAGATTAAAGGGTGTGACCAAAATCTAGTTGGGAGTAAATGAGAAAATCAAGACAGGCAAGAAAAAAGAGAGGAAGATTCTGAGCACACATTCCAAGGGGAAAGAAGCCAAGGAGATGGGAAGAAAGAAAACAAATACAGGGTTAGGAAATGGACATTGCTTTGGTTTTTGAAGGGGACGTTTGTCTATTTTCATCTGACAAGGGAAAGTATCTAACTGTGCACCCTCTTCTGTAGGATATCCATGTGACCTACTGTCACCACCTCCCTGTCATTCAACAAAGCAATAGAGCCTCTTCTTCTGTCTCTTTCATGGTTCTAACTTCTAATCAGACCAGAAAATTGTTCATCATCCGTGTTTTATTGTGGATAACTTGTTTTACAGAACCTTCATGACTCCCATTAACTGATATCACTATCTAATTAGCATTGCTTATAGCACTTAGAGGTAACACACATAATGAATAAGAATATTAAAATGCCGGTGGATAGGGTTAAAACGAACAGAATTTTTACGAACAATCATGAATAGCTCTGTTTCTATTCATTTTTTTCATTTATTAATATCAACAAATAATCATGAACAATATTTTAAGATTCATTAATTAAATAAACAAATCATAAATACAATAAAGTTCATTCATACTGAGTTTGTTTATACCCTTATTGGTAAGGTAAAATAAGGGTCAACTGCATAGTAATAACAGTACTTGAGGCATAACCACTTGGGCAATATCGAAAATTTCTATTTACAAGACAATTGAAATACGTAAGAGGATGATTCTTAGGCCATTTAATATGGACCATGGAGGAATCACTTCGTCTATTGGTAGAGTACTGTACTCTTAGCTATAGGGATCAATATTCAGATTCCAACAGCTTCAAACATAAAAAATAAAATATATGAACTATGGAGTGTACCTCCTAATGTGGAAATGTCGGCTTGCTTCACTAAATTTAGGTAATAGATTTTGATTCCTCTATGCCTTTCTGAAGAAAGTTTGATATGTACGAACAAACTGATGGTTACATGAAACGTATATGACTTCCAATAAAATTTGCACATCACAATGGTTTGTCATCAGGCAACTGTTTAACTAGTTCAGTATAAAATGGCAGCAACACTTCGTTGTTTGATCAACTTGGAATTGTTTTTGGCAATTGCTTGATCACAGCATTACAGGCCAATCTCCTATAATATATGTTCTTACAGGAACATCTAAATTTTCCTATGGACTAACTGAAATTATGATCACGGATCAGAAGCCTGGAGCCAACTTTTTTTACTTTAGTCTTTTTTACTTTTTTTACCAAAAAAACTCCCAAACAATGTGACATTGACCTAATTTGTGATCATACTGATATGACATAGTTTATCGTGTCGTAGTTATTAGAATAATCAATCCCCTGAGATCCAGATAACCAAAATTCTTGCCACGTTTCAGATTATGATTACAAATATCAAGGGAAGGGATGTGGTGGCATTATGAATATGGTTTTATATTTTGTTTAAAGGAATTCAGTGCAGGGCACATGATTATGTGATAGGTCAACTCTCATAGCTTATAAAACTGTATAGAGTAATTAACTTGAGCTGCTAATACTGTTTTATTGCTTTTTATCAAAAACCAGGAAGCAAACTGTTGTGTGGTTTATTGGTAGAGTGCTAAATTTTTAGTTTCAGTGATTAGGTTCAAATTCTAACAATCTAAAGTATTAAAAAAAGAACAAGAAAACTTCCTTGCAGGTTTGTCTGGTTTTTAACAGTATCAAAGGAATAGAAGATTAAGTAGCAGAAAGGCAAGAAAACTTAAAGAAGCTGTCCCTTGCTTCCTCTACCACCCTCCAAACCTATTAGATTTTGGAAATTTATACTCTTATGTGTAATGAGGTCTCAAAGGTGGGTTCACAATGTAATGGGACTTTACTCTATCTCCTCAATTTTGTTCTCTTACTGAAGGAGTTTCAGGCTGGATCATGGGGGATAAAATCTGTTCAAAACTGTCACACAAGAATTTAGATGCTATCTTTGGCAAGATCAGACAAAAATGCATCTTAAGGTTCCAAAAGAAATTTCCTAGGATAAATTAAGAAACTTTAAAATGGAAGTGTTGGTGCAAATTTAGCAAATTTACAGGATACTTCTAAGGCAAAAGGGCAGCTTATGGTGTAAATATCATGAAAGTCTTGATTAGAAGTGGTCAGTTCAGATTGGATAATATGAAAAAGTTATAAACTTGTAATTCTCAGATTGATTTTAGTTTGGTGCAATAACTCCAAGTGTATCTCATTATCTTCCTGGGGTAGCTGTAAAATCTATGCAAAATCTTCTGCTAACTAATCTGATAATTTAAACAATGGTGCATTGTTTAGCTTAGCTTAATGGTCAGTAGAAGTTGTCTTAGATCCAGATATTGAAATCAACAGCTTGTCCTAGTCCAATTTGGCACTGTTTAGGATAAAAGATTCTTTATTTTATCTAGAAGCAAATATTGAATTTAAGAACACATAGTTTAGTTCTGATGGCTTATACAGCCACCTTTAAGAGCTGATATCTACTAGGTTTGGAGTTCAAATCTCAGCACCTGCAATCTCTTTCCTTATTCCCAAATTGTGGCATCTTTGTACCAAAAAAATATTGAATTTAAGATCCTTAAAGGATAATTGTTCAATTAAAGTTGATTCATCCCTGAGATAGCATTCATTACACCTCGATTGACTTTGTGGTTTTTTCTTTTTTTTTTTTTTTAGTTTGACTAATTGGTTCTGTCATCCTAGCTAGTAGCATCATCTCAAACTAAACTAGTTAAAGAAAACCCTGGAAGAGGCATAGTTTAATTCTTGTTCAACTTGTCAAGGATTTGATGATTATAAAATGTACAATTACAAACCAAGAAGGTGACGATTATAAGTTCTGGATTTCAAAAAGCTTGTTAATTATACCCAGACCTGCAGTTACAAAGGCATCTATTGCCATTTATATTTGTAAGTTCTGGCATCAGGCTACTCAGTGGGGCAATAAAATCCGAACAAATCCATGTTTATCTATCTGTCAAGGGAGGTCCATTACCATGTTGACTCAAAAACAATGTTCGAGAATATGTGACAAGCCAACACAAGTACCGGATTCCTGATCAATGAAGCCTACAAGTTTGTGCTGTACATTGACAGAGCGAGAAGCATGTGTTCTGTTCAGCAACAATAGGCATCTTCTGATCAATATCAGATTCAGAATAAATAAATGTGTTCTGTCATATTTATCAACTCATTTAGGTTAACCATGTTAGCTATGAAACTATAAGGATTTGCCTTATCTTCATTGTTTGCTTAGTTTGGTTTATTTTTGTCCTTGTTTTGTATGTAACATGATGGTGCAGCCAATTCTCATGGGGAAAAAAATGAATTATCTAATTTCTAACAGATTGAACTTACTGCTTGTAAGATTTTGATGAAATTAATGAGGAAACTGGTTAGAATTCTGTATTTCCCTAGTAGGAGAGAGCTGGCTGGTAGCCTTTTTTTTGGTTACCTAGGAGACCACAGTATGGGAATAAGTGAAGGACTGTGAGTACTGAAATTTGAGCCCGATCTGCTTAATGCCACCTTAAGGGGTAATTACATGAACCAAATTGAACTATGTTTCGGGGAACGAACATTATTGGTTTTATGCCCTTGGCTCTGTTGGAAAACATGGAGCAGGGTACTAGTATAGTAAAAATAATTGTGTTATTTAACTTGTAACCTCCCTTTAATGAAATGTTTTGAATCTTCTTCAGGATTACAATGCTAAACTTTCTGACTTTGGACTTGCCAAAGATGGTCAAGAGGGAGATAGGATTCATGTATCTACTCGTCTGAGAGGAAACGATGGTTATGCAGCTCTCCAGTATGTTAATGACATGTAAATATGACTGAACTCCTTTGAAGATAATTTTACATTGAGCATATGCCCACCCCCTGTTCTTTTCCATTTCATTACATGTCCTTGTTCCGGGGATTTAAATTATCATTGGGAAAATAAACATCAGCCATTAGTTTGAAAGTTCATGCTGGCCTGCTCTCTTAATAGTGAGCATTTATGGGCATTGTTGTCCAATATGACAGTGATCACGTAGAAGAAACTCCTGAGAGAAACAATGAAGAACTTGTTGGAATCAACGAAAAATGGTTTCCTGCTCATTTGACCTTTTCATGCTTTTTAAGATCAATATTTGTACTGCTTGTTCATCGCCTAACATTCCCTCTAGCAATTGAGATTAGAGCTAGAACTTGTTGTTCCTCATTCTAATGCTCATGTCCAACCATTGCGACAAGAAATTAGTACTCCATAAATTTGTGGAGTATGCTGGTTGCCAGAGATACTAAGTTGAGCTTACTGCAAATACCAGACCTTTAGAATGTTAAATGTTTACTCCATAACATTCAATTGATTTTTTCTTAATGACTTTTCTTCTTCGTCTGTTGGAGTAAAAATGTGGATAAATTTGGCATACAACACCAATCACTTTGATAATTCATGTCCACTGGGACCAACCTTTAACAAGAAAATCAGGGAGGAATCAAAGGACAGATAAAAGATCAGAAATTGTAAATGAAATCTAAATTCTGATGAAACAATAGGACACTTGCCTAGATTGGCATGAAAAAAAATAGTTTGAACCGATTTTCTCTTTAATCTTCCATATACATTTTACAGTTCAAAAGTTCTGACAACGAGACTTCTCGGATGGGCTTCGAGAATAATGGTCTTCGGTGAGCAAGAAACTCTTGAGACACAATTTTCATTGTTGGCCTGGACTTTGGGTTGAGACTTAAGCATGCAAAAGCAAGACTAGAAGCAAGAATAATATCCAGGGTGATCCTTTTATTTGTTGGAGGTGATAGGCGAGGATCTAATATATCACTAAGCATCATGTTTTGGGAAGAAGCTGATGATAGTGATGTCAAGAGCTCCCCAGGATGCTTTCCCATTAGTATCTCCAATGTCAGTACACCAAAGCTATAAACATCGCATTTTTCACTTACAACAATGGTATATGCGAACTCTGCAAAAAATAAATGCATAAAAATTGAGGTTCTGACTTCAACATGTAGTTAAGTGAAAGAAAAGAAGGATTAAATATGAACCTGGAGCTATGTAGCCATAAGTGCCTGCAAGTATGCTGTGATTTGATGAATCAGGATCCAAGAGTCTAGCATTTCCAAAGTCAGAAACGACAGCCTCCAAATTTGAGTCCAAGAGAACATTGTTGCTTGATATGTCTCGATGAACTATTGGTGGCGAGCAATCATGATGCAAGTAAGCTAGAGCATGTGCTACACACTTGATGACATTAACTCTTTTAATCCAATCCAACTCCACAGCTTCATCATCATTGCTTAGAACACAAAACAAGCTTCCTCTTTCCATGTATTCATAAATCAAAAACATGCATTGCTTGTGTAGGCAAAACCCATGAAGCTTCACAATATTTCTATGTCGTATTTCTGTCAGCAACTTCACCTCATTTCCAAAGCTCTTGCTGAATGCTGGCTTCTCGGCTTCAAAACGGTGAAGCTTTTTCAAAGCAACCACTCTACCACTAGGTAAACATGCTTTGTATACACTGCCATAGCCTCCAGTTCCAATGCAATATTTGATGTCAAAATCCTCGGTTGATTTAATGATGTCTTCATACGCAATTCTTCCATCATAGTTCCACACTGAGAATATATCTCCATTTTTTGTTGCACTTGGATCAGGTTTGAAACTTTTAGCTCTATGTCGGAAAATGGCCAACATCACCAATGCCAAAGTTGAGACAAGAAATAAAGTTGGAACGACAATAATGATTTTTAGATTGTGCATCACTTTGCTGTTTCTTTTCCCTTTTACAGTTGGAGATGAAGATGAAGGGCAAGGTGGGAAGCCTGTAATGGCACCACATAAATCCTTATTGCCTGTAAACGACTCTGGTGGAAGATGAAACAACACACTTGGAATTGGACCCATCAATGAGTTAAATGACAAATTGAGTTTCTCCAAATAAAATGGAAAGTTGGGAACCCTTCCACTCAAATGATTGTTTGCTAAATTCAATTCTAGTAAATTTAAGCATTTACCAATTTGAGTTGGAATAGGTCCACTCAATCCGTTTTGGGAGAGATCCAAGAAAATCAAACCTTCCAAAATTCCAATTTCAAGGGGTATGGGACCTCTCAAAAGATTTGAAGAAAGGGATAGAGTGATCAAATTAGTTAAATGACACAGAGATAAAGGGATTGGACCAGTGAGTTTGTTATTAGAGAGGTACAACGTAGTTAGATTCTTTAATTTTCCAATATCTGATGGGATGAAACCCTCAAAAAGATTTGAATCTAGGTACAAACTAGTCAAACTGGGTAACAGACCTAGAAATGGAGGGATTTGACCACTGAAATTATTGACACCGAGATCCAAGAGTACCAAGTTATTAAGATTTGTTATTTCTGAAGGGATTGGACCATTTATTTGATTTCTATAAAGCCTCAATTGTTTCAAGTTGGATAAATTACCCAAACTAGGAGGGAGTGGACCTTGAATTTTGTTTGAACCCAACCTAAGAAAACTGAGATTCTTCATATTTCCAATTTCCTGAGGGATGAAACCATTAATTTGGTTAAACCTGAAGTTCAGAGATACTAACTTTATTAATCGACCCAAAGAAGAAGGGATGGGACCCAAAAGCATATTGTTGGAGAGATCTAGAGTAACCAAATTGGTTAGTCTCCCAATTTCTTTTGGAATGGATCCATTGAGTTGGTTTCTTTGAAGGTTCAACACTGTCAGATTGGTTAAATTGCTAACAGAAGAAGGGAGTGGACCAACAAGCATGTTGCTTGATAGATCAAGAGTAACCAAACTCTCTAGCTTGGCAATATTTGATGGGATAGGACCACTGAGCAGGCAGTGACTGAGTTGGAGAGTCATCAACTTTTCCAGGTTCCACACTTGGTGGGGAATGCCGTGTAATAATGGATTGGAGTCCATAATCAAGTGGGTGAGATTGGTCAAAAAACCTATAGCTGAAGGCATATCCGCGATGAGGTTCCTAGTCAAATTTAGAGAAACAAGGTTTTTCATGTTCTCTATTGCTAGGGAAATTGAATCAATCTCATTATGAGAAATGTCAAGCACCAATAACTGAGTGAGGTTTCTAAAGGAAGGAGGTAACTCACCTCTAAGACCATTCATGGACAGGTTGAGATAATTGAGTTTTGAAAGGGCACCTATCTGAGGTGGTATACTCCCGTTGAGACCATGGCCACTGAGATCAATCTCGGTGACACTTCCAACTGCGTCGCATCTGACACCAGGCCATCTACAATGGTCAGCATCTTTTTTGCTGTGGTTACTCCACCACCCAGTCTCCATCAAGGTTTTTTTCTCCGCTGCCTGCAGAGGCTCCAAATCCGAAACTTCATTGCTCTCAACATTTATAGAGAGTAAAAATAATATTGCTATACAAGTGAAAAAATGGGATGCCATAGCTTTTCAGTTCAGGATTGAAGCCATTAACCCTAAACTTAAGGTACTTAAAGGAGCCAGGCAAACGTATATTTTAAGTCTTTGGTCATTGCCTATGTATTGAATTTTCTTCGTCTTTTGAAGTGAAGAAAACGTTTACATGGAAATGTGTTCACTTTTCTTCGTCTTCTGAAGTGAAGAAAACGTGTACATGAACAATGTGTTCATCATTAATTGGTAGAAAATGAAGTGAAATAATTTATTGATCACTGTTAGAAAATGAGAAGTCGATCGGTGTTCTTTTTTTCTTCCTTGAAGCTTCTGATAAAGTAATAAATGATAATGATGTAGCCTTGCCTATAGAACTTGTTCTTCTTCGTGGAAATATAGACGAAATACAAATAATTCACATTGATGACTGGATTGTTATTCATGGATAACATGAAACACCCATGTTTTTGAAGAATTTGTGGATACATACTTATCTCTCAATATCTAGATAATTGTCTTCTCGAGCAAAGACCTTTTAGCATTAAGATGAAATACAAATAATTTAACAATGATGTGTTGATTATTATTGATGGATAACGTGATACAATTTTCACATAAATTTAAAGAAAAAAAATACCAAATCAGAATTTGTAAAACCAAAATTCGTTGGTAACCGGAATTACTGGTGCTAGACCTTCAATATCTGAATTACATGCTTGGATGCGGTGGTATATAAAGTTTCATCAATTTACACATGACATGAAGTTGAAATTCAAGCCTAAATAATTGATTAATTAATTATTAGAAAAAGTTCTAAGTTAAAATCTTCAATATGAGTTTTTTTTTCTGCCAAGCCTTTACTAGAGTAAAAGAGTAAAATAATTAATTAGTTTGTATTGAGTCTAAATATTCCATATGATAATAACTAATCAATATGGAGTTTTTTAATTAATTGATTGATTAAAGGAGAAAATAATTTAATTAATAACTAGTTTGTGACATGCATGGATTGTTTTATTTATTTAAATATATGTTTACTATCATGCTCCAAACCAGATTATTTAAAACGTAACAATGTTGTATACTCATGAGACAAATCTTACAAGCATATAAGGTAACAGGTATCAAACTAAATCAAAATCTTCAATCATTTCCAAAATAATATCTTACAAAATCTCAAATTTATAAAATTATACTATTTTCAAATTGGTCAAATATACTAAAGTTTTTACTAACAAATCTTTTAAAATCGATAATAAAATACTCACTTCGAATGCAATACCAAACTAAAGATAGATGCTAATATTACTAATTCAAATAGTTGTCGAGATTAAGCCTCCCAAGATACAAACATCGAAAACTAAAAAAAGTAAAGAAAATTAAAGAAATGAGTACAATAACTCAGTAAGTAACTGATATTCCCTCAATTGGATTAAGCATGCTACAAAACATTTAAGTCCAAATATTAACTAAATGATTCAAAAATATTTTGGGTAATCTTGTATTCACAAATATATTTTCATAACTAGATTCTCATATCATAAATGGAATAAAATATTACAAAATTATAAATTTATTTATTCTCCTATAACATATTACGATCACACTTAACCCCTGTAGCATAGGTCAGAATCAGAATTTCTTCTCTAGTGCAATATGATAAAAATATATCAAAAGTAACTAGATAGTTGCACTGACAATTATAATTAACCCATTAGTGCAATGAAATAGAACACAGATCACAATAATCCTTTTAGTGCAATGGGACAGAATTATAACACCGATGGCACGGTGAATAAAATCACTACTCTCAACTAGTGTCATAGTTTGAAACCAATATCAATATAAAAAAGTACATGTCAACATGACTAATAATTAACCCCTATTGGTCATAACATAGTCACACTATGAGACAAAAACCAAAATATATTTTCAAATTACCAATATATACAAATTCAAGATTTATAAATTTTCATAAAACATAATCCATACAAAGTAAAATTCCATAATCATTTCAAAGAAAAATTTCATATTCCAACAAATGATGGATATATAAATATATTATTCTGAAAATCATATTTGAAA